>JAJPUD010022900.1:0-17266 GCA_023553655.1 Myrmecobius fasciatus | reverse complement strand
CATCTAGGGGTGGGGGGTGGGGGGAAGGAAAGGAAAAGCTTGGGGAAAAAAAAGTTTTTTTGCAAAGGTCAATGTTGAAAGGTCACTCATATGTTTTGTAAATAAAAAGCTTTATATAAAAAATAAATAAATAAATAAATAAACTGTGATGTAAGAGATAGTCCATATGATCAGAAAAGGAAGTCATGGGCAAAAGAGTAAGTAATGAATAGCCTATATTATGATATTAAGAGATATGCACATATACATATATATATATATATATATATATATATATATATAGCTATACTAGTACCTAGAAAATGTAAAAAGATCTAGAGGAAGTACTTCATTATGTTGAATTAGATCCTCAGTGAATTTATGGACAAAAAAATGAGAACCCAGAATGAGAAGATATAAATGGGCTATGATGTTCTATAGTTCTGGGAATATCTATGCCAATGAGATGAATATTGTTTGAAGCATTGGAAATAATGATAAAAAGTACTTTCCTTCCAAATTCTTTTGGACTTTCTGAAAGATACCTTATACCCACACTAGAGATATGATATTATTTTTTTCTCTTATAAAGGAGATAAATGTCAAAGCAATTTTCAGAGGGTTTAGGTACTCATGGATCAATGAGAAATGATTATTTGTAAGCATGTTGACATGGAATCAGAAAAACTTCAGCTAGATTTTATTACCTATATGATCATAGTTAAATCATCTACCTTTTATGAAACTCAGTTTCTGCATCTGTAAAATGGGGATATCAATATCTATCATACTTATCTTAAAGTATTGTCGTTGCATGGCTATTGGTTCTTGTTTTGGAATAGTGGTGGAGTGAGTGGGAGAAGGGAATGTTTGTTGTTGTCATTGTTATCCAGAAAAACCTATGATTGGCTTCATGAACACAGTGAAGCCCCATGGAAGAAACTCTCTCTACCAATGTAACCATTCTTCAACCAGTCTCTGAAAATTGTCAGGAGAAACTGAGAGATTATTATATGTGAGCATCACAGAGACAGTCTGAGTCAAAGGCAGTCCTTGAACATAGTTCTTCCTGGTTGAAATTCTATCTCCATTTATTACACCACATTCTCTCTCACAGCTTTATTGAGAAGCATAAATAAACTCGTGTAAAATGTTTTGCAAAACTTGAAGTACTATATAAATATTTGTTATTGTTGTTGTTAGTATAGTAGATTGAGTCAGAGCCAGAAACATTTGGATTACAGTCTAACTTCTGATACATGTTGATTGTGTGACCAGTCTTGGCTTTTCTGAAGTCATTTGACTTTTAATGCTATATCCAATTTTCTAAGATCATAAATTGTAGAGAAGGAACCTACATGCATTGAAAAAGATAACTTTCTAGATGGTAGAGAACAAATACGACTTTTTGTGACCTCCTCTGACCTTCTCTCAAACTAACAGTAGATTAAGCCTCTAAACTGATTTTGGAGTGACAGAACCCACAAGCATTTTCAGAAGTTACCTTGGGAAAATTTCAGAACAGGTTTGTCTCAAATGGGCAGGGGAACAATTGGAAGAACCCAAACTGCAGCACGAGGAGCTCAGGAAGAGGAGCTAGGGCAGGGAGTCAGAACATCGCAGCTTTCCCGCACCTAGGAATATTCTTTGAGGCTCTTAGGCTATTTTAATCTGGGTGTAAGCAGGTATTAGCAGATTAGTTGTAAAACACCCAAAAGCAAATATAAAAAGCAAATTGTAAGCCACTGAGCCCACTTGGCAACTAGCCACAATTACCTAGCTCTGGAAGTCAGTCAGAAACACTGGCCCCAAGGCAAACTAAAATAACTATCTCTCCTTTGCCTTAAGAGCAGATCTCAACTCACAAAACAGAAATTATCTGAAGATAGATTTGTTGAAATGGGAAAAGCTTATAACTCCCTACAAAATACTTTTGATGAAATGGAAAAAACTCCTTACAAAATAGATATGAAAAAGACACCAACTCATTGAAAACCAGAATTTGTGAAATGGAAAAAAATGCAATGAATGAAACAATTCAATTGGCCAAATACAAAATACAAATACAAAAGTTGGCTAAAAAAAGGTAACTGAAGAAAATAATACATTAAAAATTAGAATTGAACAAATGGAAATGAATGATTCAATAAGACATCAAGGATCAATCAAATAAATGAAAATGAAAAAATAGAAGAAAATATGAAATACCTCCTAGCAAAAACAACTGACCTGGAAAATAGGAATAGACAATCTAAGATTTTTTAGATTTCCTGAAAGTCATGATGAAAAAAGAAACAATACATTATCTTATAGGAAATCATAAAGGAAAACTGCCCTGATGTTTTAGAATCAGAAGGTAAAATAGCCATGTTGAAAAATTATCCATGCATGTTTCGAAAATCAAAAGCTTTCAAAATAAGAAGAAAAGATAACTCTCTAATCTGAGATTTCCCCTATATCAGTGATATCACAGGTTCAATCCCCATTCCCTTTTTATGCATCTGCCTATTCCATAAGTGTATCCTTTTTATATTATATTTACTCACTCAATTTTCCTTCTCATGATATAGAACCAACCCCAACATATTTTGAGAGAAAATTCCTGGCACTGTTATATGCCACAACAGTCCCAAAATTGATGTACTTTATTTTTAGTAATAACTTTTTAATTTCAAAATACATGCAAAAATAGTTTTCAACATTCAATGCTTGCAAAACCATACTCTAATTTTTTCTCCCTTTCTCTCCTCACTCCTTCCCTAGACAGCAATAATCCAGCATGTTAAACAGATGCAATTCTTCCATATGTATTTCCACAGTTATCATGTTGCACAAGAAAAATCAGATCAAATGGGGAAAAAATGAGAAAGAAAATAAAAGCCAGCAAACAACAACAAAAAAGATGAAAATATTATATTGTGATCCACATACAGTTTCTATGGTCCTCCTTCTGGATGAAGATGGCTCTCTCCATCACAAATCTATTGGAATTGGACTGAATCACCTCATTGTTGAAAAAAGCTATGTCCATCACAGTTGATCATCACATAACCTTGTTGTTGCTTTGCATAATGTTCTCTTGGTTCCATTCACTTCACTTAGCATCAGTTCATGCAAGGCCTTTTTGAAATCATCCTGCTGACCATTTCTTATAGAACAATAATATTCCATAACATTCCTATATAACAACTTACTCAGTTATTTTCCAGCTGATGTGCACCCACTCAGTTTCCAGTTCCTTACCACTACAAAAAGGGATGCTACAAACCTTTTTGTGTATCAGTCCTTTAATGATCTCTTTGGATTACAGGCTCGATAGAGACATTGCTGGATCAAAAGGTATATGGTTTGATAGTCCTTTGGGCATAGTTCCAAACTGCTCTGAAGAATGATTAGATGAGTTCACAACTCCACCAACAATGTATTAGTGTACAGTTTTCCTACATCTCCTCCACCATTTATCATTATCATTTCCTGTCATCTTAGTCACAAGATTGATAAACTTTAGAAGGAGTTATTGTCTCTCCCCTGTGATGGACAGCTTGAGGAAGTATAGAACTACCCAATGCTAGCCTATATTTATAGAAGAATAAAGAAGAATAAAGGCTGAGATGTACATGGTCTAAGATTTTTTACATATATTTTGTTACTTAACAGAATCTATTTTCTCTCCCTCCCATTTCCTGCCCCATTAAGAAAGAAAAAGAAAAGGGAAAATGAAATCCTTGTAACAAATCTGCACAGCTACACAAAGCAAATTCCTACATTGACCATGTCCAAAAAAAAGAGATTTCATTCTACTCCCTGTGTCACCTCTTTGTCAGGTAGTCATCTCTCAGATTGGCTAAGATGACCAGAAAAAAATTAATGACAAATATTGGAGGAGATGTGGTAAAAATGGAACACTAATACATTGTTGGTGGAATTGTGAAAGGATCCAACCATTCTGGAGAGTAATTTGGAACTTTGCCCAAAGGGTTATCAAACTGTGCATACCTTTTGATCCAGCAGTGTCTTTTACTGGACTTATATCCCAAAGATATCTTAAAGGATAAAAAAGGGACCCACATGTGCAAAAATGTTTGTGGAAGCCCTTTTGTAGTGGCAAGAAACTGGAAATTGAGTGGATGCCCATCAGTTGGAGAAGGGCTGAATAAATTTATGGTATATAAATGTTATGGAATATTATTGTTCTATAAGAAATGATCAGCAGGATTCAGACAGGTCTGGAGAGACTTACGTGAACTGATGCTAAGTGAAATGAGCAGAGACAGGACATCATTGTACACAGCAATAACAAGATTATATGATGAACATTTCTGATGGATGTGGCTCATTTCAAGAATGAGATGATTCAGAACTGTGCCAATAATATTGCAATGATGAGAACCATCTACACCCAGAGAAAGAATTATGGAAACTGAGGGTGGATTACCACATAACATTTCACTTTTTTTGTTGCCGTTTGCTTGAATTTTATTTTCTTTCTCATTTTTTAATCTGATTTTTCTTGTGCAGCAAGATAATTGTATAAGTATGTATGCCTATTTTGGATTTAACATATAGTTTTACTATCTTTAACATATATTGGATTACATGCCATTTAAGGGTGAGAGTGGGGGAAGAGAGGAAATTGGAACACAAGGTTTTTCAAGAGTCAAAGCTGAAAAAAATATATTTGCATATGTTTTGAAAATAAAAATATCTGCAATAAAAAATAAAATAAAGATGTGGAAATGCAGAGGTAAAAAAAAGAAAAGAAATAGTGGTCATAATTGCAATGATCAAAGATTTTTGTCTTTCCAGCTTATTTGTCTTCATAATATTTTTGATGTGATCATATAAATTGTTTTCCTGTTTCTGTTCACTTTAGCCACAAGTCTTTCTGATTTTCTCTAAAACCACCCCCTTAATTATTTCTCACATCTTCTGTATGTACCATAATTTGTTCATTCCCAATAACGTGCATATAACTAGTTCATTTCCAATTGATGAGTATCCCCTTAGTTTCAAGATTTTGTTTTTGTTTTTTTTAAGTCCACCATAAAAAGAATTGCTATTAATGTTTTAGTATATATTGTCTTTCTTTATCTCTTTGGGGTATATACCTAGCTATGGTATCATGGGTCAAAGGAAACACACAGTGTAGTGGCTCTGGGGCCATGGTTCCAAATTGCTTTCCAGAATAAATGAATCAGTTCCTTTCTGTGAGTAACTTTGGCAGAGCACAGTCAGAGAACAAGTGTACAGGAAGAGCAAAAGAAAAGGGAGACCTCAGCCAAAATAGTGTTCAAAGTCAATAAAGCCAAGGGATCAGAGTCACAGGCCCAGGTCTATAACACAGAGCAGACAGTCAGGTAGGTCAGAGCTCAGCCTCTGGAAGAGAATTAAAATAGGCAGCTGCCTACAAATCCTAGAGTTTTTGACAATCTTCCTCAGCTCTGCTACCCACTGCCTCTGATACTTAATGGATACCTCCTGACTCCTGATCAGGATCTGAAACAGACCCACAGCACTACAAGTACTGACTTGTCCTTTAGAAAGACATCGATGTTTCTACCAGCAATAGGCCCTGTGAGTAACTGGCTGCTAGTAGTCACAATTAGATTTCTCATCACAAAGGACTGGAAAAGTACATTTGCCTCATCCTAGAGTTCAGAGGAAAAAGCAAATGTAGAATTTTGCCAAACTCACATGCTGAAACATTAACTGATGTGAATGATGGAATATCCTTACTCTCCTCCCTCAAAAAAAATAATAAAACCTTTAAGGACTTAATACTTCTGTCTGGCTAGAGATCAATCTTCAGAAGTCCATCTCTTAAACTAAGGTAAATTCCCCAGAGAACAAATTAATGCTGATAGTGTACACTCATATTGTTGTCCTGCTTTAAAGGTGCTTTTCTTCCTATGTACTTGACTTTTCTATGGTAAGAGACTGATTTTGCATACATTTTCATTGCTTGTAAATAATTCTTTCCATATAACTTTGATTTCAGATATAATAATTATCTTAATAAATTCAGCTTTTCCTTAATATCTTTATGCACAAGAGGTCTTGTCCAAAGGAAACGAAGGTTTTAGTAGGTTTGGCTTCTATTAGTTCTGTATTATCTCTGAATTCAAGACCAAAGCATTCAGACTTTATATTCAGAATTTTATACCTAACAAATCCAAATTATATTTTAAATTTTTTTCAATGAAAAATTTATTTTATTTCCTTCCCACTTTTCCCCTACTAGAAAAAAAGGAAGAAAAAAATCTTCTAATAAATATAGAACACCAAACAAAACAAATTCTTGCACTGGTCACCTCCAAATTTATGTCTCATTCTGTACCAAAGTACAATGTTCCATCTCCTCTCTGTCAGAATTGAGACTGTGGAATCATGATGAGTTTCTATGCCCAAATGGCATTTTGATATCTTTAGAAAAGATTCCACAAGGTGCATAAAATTATTGCTGTTATTATTACCTGGTACTTGTACCATGTTCTCTATATGTTCACTTACCTTTCAATTGCCATTTTTGGTTTTGTGAGGTGACCTTCAAAACATCAATAGAACAATTTCATTGAAATGGGTCTTTCCTCTATTTACCTTGTAGGTTCTCTCTCCATGCTTTCTCTTCTCCATTCTCATTTCCTTATCATCCCATAACCTTCTTCTATACATGGAACGTTATCCTGGAGGCAGCTTAAAAAGCCTTGAGAAAGCCAATTGTTAAGTTGACATTTTAAGCATTTTCAACTTGGATGCCAGTAAATGATACAAATTAGGAGTTAATTTATTTTGATTGTACATTTTTAGCATATCTTTTACACCAACTTTTGCATACAAGTTATGTATAACTTGTATACAATATATTGCAGTGTACTTCTACACTATATACCAATCTCCATTAATTTTTGGGTTATTTGAAATTTTAGTTCTTTGAACTAGTGAATGTTCCATGTCTTAAAGCCACGTAAAATGTCTTAACAGCTACATAATATCAGAAGAAGAATGATGTTTTTAACACATGGCATGTTTTGTTGGGAAACAACTTACAATAATTAAAAATACTGTGTGAAAAAAGTTATATATTATAGAAATTCTTTCCCACATAATCATCTTTTTTTGTTCTATTTTATATAAAATTTGTGCTACCCATGTAAGATGTGACAATTCATATTGATTATTTAAACATATACAGAAGGGGCGCCAGACCTGAAGTCAGGAGGACCTGAGTTCAAATGTGGTCTCAGACACTTAATACTTCCTAGCTGTGTGACCCTGGGCAAGTCACTTAACCCCAGTTGTCTCAGTAAAAAAATAAAATAAAATAAACATATACAGAGATAAATCAAGAAGATGCAGTGATGTATACCTCTCAAATCTTACCCCAGCCCTCCAAATGAGACTGTGATTCTTGCTTTCAGAGGACTAAGAGAAGTGGCCTTGAAAATTAGCCACTGTAGGGACTATGCTAGAATTCTATCTATCTGAATACCTGTATGTTACTGGTGGAAAGACACAATTGAGTCAGAACAAAAAAACTAGCTTCCCTGGGTCTTTTAGTTAGGAAAGATATTGCAAGCTGAGCTCCTTTCCACCAAACAATGTTTACACAAAAGACCACAACGAATAGTAAAATAGCAATTAAACCCATTATTTCAAACTGAAATCAGAGAGGTCTCATGGACTGGAATATATAACAAAGTAGACAATAGTAAATGAGTTTCTGGAAATAAGGTGAGATCAATCAAGAGAATGACTCCAGTATCACTCAAGGGGAAAGTCCTTAGAATCCCTAGGGATGAAAGCTAGAAATAAAGATATGTTGAGGATCCAGTTTCCCAATGACAAAAATTTTTATTTCTCTCTTGTATTAATAACTATTTTTCAATCAGGATCAAGGTTTTCCCCTTTTCTGCTTCCTCATTCAGAAATCATTCCCTGTAGTACTCAGGCAGCCTATAAAGTACAGGGTTGATATTAAAAGGGAAAACTCAGATCTGTTCAAAAAGTAAAGAAATTTTAGTTTAGGTGAATAGATGGATTCTGGCCCATTGTGCTTTAGGTCCAGGAACATGTGGATTTTCCCTTGAATCAGACAGACTCTTGATATGAATATAAATAAGTCTCTTTGACCAAGACTGAGTGATCAGTCACATACTCCAGACTCTCACTGGAAGAGGTCCACCTCTGATTATCATATTCAAAATTGTTAACCAATCAGAGTTGATTTCCACTCTCAGTAACACCCAGTCTTCCAAGAACATATAAGCATTGAGTAGATTCCATAAGGAGTCTTTGGCACTCGAGTGTCATTGACTCTTTTTATTAATTATATGCCATTAATTTATAAGCATATTAATTTTAATAATTAACAAAATTATTAATCACCCACAAATTATGAATATCAGTCTTATATGTCACATCCTTCATGTCTGCAAGAGAATATTTTCCTTTCTCCTCCCTGAAGTTGATCTCAAACAGAGAGGGAGACCACATGTCCCTCTTGAGGAAGAAGAAATAAAGACTGTTCTCTCTCAAGTTCTCACGCCAATTCTACCTCTCAAAATAAGTATGAACCGTCATATTAGAATCCTCTCATACAAAATATTTCATGTTTGTCTGGAAACCCATGAATGTATACCAAAATTTTCTCTGTTTATGTTCATCAGATTCAGAAAAAAGGAAGGAAATTTTTAATGAAAGCACTAAGTGAATTGTTGTCACTCATTATGAATTGCCATATATTGCATTGAGGAGACTCTGTAGTGTGCTGGGGCTTCATGAAATCAGGGCAATGTCATTTGTAAACAAAAACATCTGTAGGATCTTGACCATCTTTAATGTAAAAATTTATGACCCAAAATTGAGGTGCCCTTTCCCACTAAGAGACCTTAGGTTGAGGTTCAAGTGGATCAGGATCATTACTGAAGGAACCTGACTCCAAAGCGGAACATGATTTTCTTATATTTTCTGACTCCTTCTGCCTCTGCCCTGGATCTCTGAGAGGCATTTCTAAGAAAGTATATTTAACTTTTGTATAGAGTCTCTAAAAAACATATTAACAGAGTTCCTTCTCAAAAGGTATTTAACATATAAGTAGATCAGATGTGCCAATGTTTTATTTCCTCCGCTACAAAAGAAGTACTTTAAACACAAAAGACTCATAAGTGCACATTGATTAAAAATTTAAGACATGAAACAGTAATCTATAATTTCTAGTATACTTTCTTGGTAGATTGATATTTAAAGCATTAAAACATGAAACATTTCATGAACAAGCCTTTTGCCTTTACCTCAGCTCTATTCCACCCAAGCAATTCAGTCTAGTTCACATTCTTCTAACAAGTCAAGACATAGTTCAGGCTCATTTTCTCCTCAAAAAGTTATTATGGATGCCATTTCCTATTGGACAAATAACATCCAAACCTGGCTTTTCCCAACCTCTCTAATTCGCTAAGTTGCTGATAAAACTGAAAATATCCATCTCAGAATCCCCTCAGTGAGGAGAGAGGAAGATAAAGCACAAGAGAGAGTCAGGACCTTGAAATCCACTCTCAGGTTCAATCATACAAATGAGCATAATATAGTTCATGTTACCATGTTCAAACCACTGTCATTAATGAAAGTTGGGGGGAGGGGGAAAGCAGTTGAGAAAGAAAGATGGGTCAGAAGATATATTCCCCTTTTCCCAATAGGATATTTAGGGAGAGCTTGAAGAAACCAGCATCCTTATTGGATGAAAAGAGAGACAGAAAGAAAGGAGAGACAAAAAGAAAGAGAGGGAAAGAGGGAGATGGAAAAGGAGAGGGAAAGAAAGAGATGGAAACAGAGAGAGAGAGAGAAAGAGAGGCAGAAACAGAGAGACAGGGACAGAGAACATTTTCCATGAACTATATGAGCAATTTCAGTAGACTTTTTGCTCCATTTTTCCTGTTTCACTTCATATTTTTTATCCCCAACAATAAACACAAGTAGGATCTATGCTTTTCAGTAGGTTGTCCGACAATGAAGATGTGGTTTATAGTAGAAAATTGTTTGCAAAACCTTGTTCCTTTCTCATGTTTTTACAAAGGATATATCACTGGTGTAGCTGTAGAACCACCTCTTAAAAATTTTATGATTTTTATGTTTGTTCTAATCAGTCAAAGACCTTATTGCACGCACATAGCTGTGATTGTGAAATGAATATATCACTGGCATTTCTTTTACTGTTTTATAAGATATAGTCAATTTCTTTTCTCTTCTTTTTTAAAATGTTATTTGATGCTACCATATTCCAGACTTCCTGAATAAACTATTATGATGTACAGGCAGGAGGATTCTTAATAGTTGACAAGACTAATCCCTTTCATTTTTTTTGAATTTAAAGTTCCATTTGTACTGGCATATTTTTCCATTTTACATTCACACTGAAGTCACCACATATTAAGGTATATCTTAATTAACTTGGAGTATCTTATTACGTTATTGATTAAATTGTACTACTCATTTGTCTGCCACTGATATTAATGCAAAAGTAATACTAATAATAGCACTTAGCAATTCAAAAAGATACCCATAAATATTTAAAATAGCAATAATAGTACTTCAATTTGTTTTAATATATAAAGCTTTTTATTTACAAAACATATGAGTGATTTTTCAATATTGACCTTTGCAAAAACTTTTTTCCCAAGCTTTTCCCCTCCTTCCCCCCAACCCCCATCCCTAGATGACAGGTAATCTAATACATGCTAAATAGGATAAATTATATGAGAAATACAATACATGTATACATATCTATACAGTTATCTTACTGCACAAGAAACATCAGATCTAGAAAAAGAAGAAGAAAAACCCTAAGAAGGAAAACAAAATACATGGAAATATTCACAGAAAGCGTTAAAATGCTGTGTTGTGGTCCGTACTCAGTTCCCACAGGCTTCTCTCTGGATGTATATGACTATCTTCATCGCTGAACAACAGGAACTGGTTTGAATCACATCATTGTTGAAGAGAACCATGTCCATCAAAATTGATCATTGTATAGTCTTGTTGCTGTGTATAATGTTCTCCTGGTTCTGCTGATTTCACTCAGCATCAGTTCATGCAAGTCTCTCCAGGCTTCTCTGAAATCCTCCTGTTAGTCGTGTCTTACAGAACAATAACATTCCATAACATTCATATACCATAATTTATTCAGCCATTCTCCAATTCATGGCCATCCTTTCAATTTCCAGTTTCTTGCCACTACAAAAAGGGCTGCCACAAACATTCTTGCACATGTGGGGCCCTTTCCCTCCTTTAAAATCTCTTTGGGATATAGGCCCAGTGCAAACACTGCTGAGTCAAAGGGTATGCACAGTTTGATAACTTGTTGAGCATAGTTCCAAATTGCTCTCCAGAATGGTTGGATCTGTTTACAGTTCCACCAACAATGTATCAGTGTCCCAGTTTTCCCACGTCCCCTCCAGCAGTTATCATTATCATTTCCTGTCATTTTAGCCAATCTGACAGGTGTGTAGTGGTATCTCAGAGTTGTCTTAATTTGCATTTCTCTGATCAATAGTGACTTGGAGCACCTTTCCATGTGACCGGAAATAGTTTCAATTTCTTCATCTGAAAATTGTCTGTTCATATCTTTTGACCATTTATCCATTGGAGAATGGCTTGAATTCTTATATATTTGAGTCAATTCTCTATATATTTCAGAAATGAGGCCTTTATCAGAACCTTTGGGTGTAAAAATATTTTCCCAGTTTACTGCTACCCTTCTAATCTTGCCTGCATTCATTTTGTTTGTACAAAAACTTTTTAACTTGATATAGTCAAACTTATCTATTTTGTGATTAATGATGACCTCTAGCTCTTCTTTGGTCACAAATTCCTTCCCCCTCCACAGGTCTGAGAGTTAAACCATCCTACATTGTTCTAATTTGTTTATAATGTCATTTTTTATGCCTAGATCATGAATCCATTTTGACCTTATCTTGGTATATGGTGTTAGGTGTGGGTCAATGCCTAATTTCTTCCATACTAGTTTCCAATTATCCCAGCAGTTTTTGTCAAATAGTGAGTTTGTATCCCAAAAACTGGGGTCTTTGGGTTTATCAAACACTAGATTACTATTGTCATTGAGTATTTTGTCCTGTGAACCTAACCTATTCCACTGATCCACTACTCTATTTCTTATCCAGTACCAAATGGTTTTGGTGACCACTGCTTTATAATATAGTTTTAGATCTGGTGCAGCTAGGCCCCCCTCATTTGCATTTTTTTTCATTAATTGCCTTGAAATTCTTGACCATTTGTTTTACCAGATGAATTTTGTTGTTATTTTTTCTAGGTCAGTTAAATAATCTCTTGGGAATTTGATTGGTATAGCACTAAATAGATAGATTAGTTTAGGTAGTATTGCCATCTTTATTATATTTGCTCGACCTATCCAAGAGCACTTGATGTTTTTCCAATTGTTTAGATCTGACTTCATTTGTGTGGAGAGTGTTTTGTAGTTTTGCTCATATAGATCCTGACTTTCCCTTGGCAGATATATTCCCAAATATTTTATGCTATTGATAGTTATTTTGAATGGAATTTCTCTTTGTATCTCTTGCTGTTGCATTTTGTTGGTGATGTATAAAAATGCTGATGATTTATGTGGATTTATTTTGTATCCTGCAACTTTGCTAAAGTTGTGGATTAATTCTAATAGTTTTTTAGTTGATTCTCTAGGGTTCTCTAAGTAGACCATCATATCATCTGCAAAGAGTGATAATTTGGTTTCCTCATGACCTACTCTAATACCTTTAATCTCTTTTTCTTGTCTTATTGCCAAGCCTAGCATTTCTAATACAATATTGAACAGTAATGGTGATAGTGGGCAACCTTGTTTCACCCCTGATCTTATTGGGAATGGTTCCAGTTTATCACCATTACATATGATGCTAGCTGATGGTTTTAAATAGATGCTACCAACTATTTTAAGGAAAAGTCCATTAATTCCTATACTCTCTACTGTTTTTAATAGGAATGGATGTTGGATTTTATCAAATGCTTTTTCTGCATCTATTGAGATTATCATATGTTTTTTGTTAATTTTGTTATTAATATAGTCAATTATGTAAATAGTTTTCCTAATATTCAACCATCCCTGCATTCCTGGTATAAATCGTACTTGGTCATGGTGTATTATTCTGGGAATGACTTTCTGTAATCTCTTTGCTAATATTTTATTTAAGATTTTTGTATCAATATTCATTAAGGAGATTGGTCTATAATTTTCTTTCTCTGTTTTTGTTTTACCTGGTTTAGGTATCAGTACCACGTCTGTATCATAAAAGGAGTTTGGTAGGAGTCCTTCATTCCCTATTTTTTTGAATAGTTTATATAATATTGGAGTTAATTGTTCTTTAAATGTTTGGTAGAATTCACCTGTAAATCCATCTGGTCCTGGGGATTTTTTCTTAGGGAGTTGATTAATGACTTGTTCTATTTCTTTTTCTGAAATGGGACTATTTAAGTAATTTGTTTCCTCTTCTGTTAATCTGGGCAATCTATATTTTTGTAGATATTCCTCCATTTCACTTAGGTTATCAAATTTATTGGCATACAGTTGGGCAAAGTAACTCCTGATTATTGCTCTAATTTCCTCTTCATTGGTGGAAAGTTCTCCCTTTTCATTTTTGAGACTAACAATTTGATTTTCCTCTTTCCTTTTCTAATTAAATTAACTAGAGATTTATCTATTTTGTTGGTTTTTTCATAAAACCAACTTTTAGTTTTATTTATTAATTCAATAGTTTTTTTTTACTTTCAATTTTACTAATCTCTCCTTTTATTTTTAGAATTTCAAGTTTGGTATTTGATTGGGGGTTTTTAATTTGTTCTTTCTCTACCTTTTTTTAGTTGCAAGCCCAATTCATTGATTTTCTCTTTCTCTATTTTATGCAAATAAGCATCTAGAGATATAAAATTTCCCCTTATTACCGCTTTAGCTGTATCCCACAAATTTTGGTATGTTGTCTCATTATTGTCATTCTCTTGGATGAAATTAGTAATTGTGTCTGTAATTTGTTGTTTCACCCACTCATTCTTTAGGATAAAATTATTTAGTTTCCAATTGGTTTTTGGTCTATTTTCTCCTGGCCTTATATTGCATGTGATTTTTATTCTGTCATGATCTGAAAAAATTACATTTATTATTTCTGCCTTCCTGCATTTGATTTTGAGGGTTTTGTGTCCTAACACATGGTCAATTTTTGTATAAGTTCCATGGACTGCTGAGAAAAAAGTAAACTCCTTTCTGTCTCCATTTAATTTCCTCCATAGATCTATCATACCTAACTTTTCTAACATTTTGTTTACCTCCTTAACTTCTTTCTTATTTATTTTGTGGTTTGATTTATCAAGTTCTGAGAGAGGGAAGTTGAGATCCCCCACTATTGTAGTTTTGCTGTCTATTTCTTCTTGCATCTCTCTGAACTTTTCCTCTAGGAATTTCCATGATATACCACGTGGTGCATATATGTTTAGTATTGATATTGCTTCATTATCTATGGTACCCTTTAGGAAGATATAATTTCCTTCTTTGTCTCTTTTAATGAAGTCTATCTTTGCTTTTACTTGGTCTGAGATCAGGATTGCTACCCCTGCTTTTTTTTGTTCACCTGAAGCATAATAGATTCTGCTCCAGCCTTTTACCTTCACCCTGTATGTATCTCTATGTTTTAGATGTGTTTCTTGTATACAACATATTGTTGGATTCTGGTTTTTAATCCAGTCTGCTATCTGCTTCTGCTTTAAGGGAGAGTTCATTCCATTCACATCCACAGTTAAAATAACTAATTCTGTATTTCCTGCCATCTTATTTACCCTAGCTTATGCTTTTCTCTTTCTTATCCCCTTTCCCTCCTCCCTACTATTTTGCTTTTGAAAACCACTTCCCTCCAACAATCCTTCTCCTTTAGAGCCCCACCCACCCTTCCCCCCCCCTTTCCCTCCTGTTTCCTTATAAGTATGTCTATTATTCCCTCTGAGCCAAATCTGATGAGATGGAGATTAACCCAATTCTCATTCCCCTCCCTTTTCTCCCCTCAATCATTATAGGTTTTCTTTGCCTGTACATGTGATGTAATTTCCCTTATTTTACCTCCTTTTCCTTTTCTTCCAGTGTTATCCCTTTTCTACCTCTAATTTCTTTTTCAGTTTATCATATCAAATAATCATAAAATTACAATAATCATATCATAATAATCATAAAATCACAGTAATCATATAATCATAATGTAATAATAGATTCACAAAATCAACCCTCATTCTATAAGTATCTATAACAAAAATATAGTTCTCAAGAGTTGTTTTTTTTTGTTACCTTTTTGTTTCTCTTGTGTTCTGTGTTTGTACATCAAATTTTTTGTTCAGTTCTGGTCTTTTCAGTAGAAATAGGTGAAATTCTCCTATATCATTGAATGACCACCTTCTTCCCTGGAAGATAATGCTCATTCTAGCTGGGTAACTTATTCTTGGCTGTAATCCAAGTTCCTTTGCCCTTCGGAATATCTGATTCCAGGCCCTTCGATCCTTCAAAGTAGAAGCTGTTAGGTCCTGTGTGATCCTAATTGTGGCTCCCCGATATTTAAATTGTTTCTTTCTGGCTTCTCGTAATATCTTTTCCTTGGTATGATAGTTCTGGAATTTAGCCATAATATTTCTGGGGGACTTAATGTTTGGGTTTCTTTCAGGAGGTGATCGGTGGATTGTTTCAAGGAGTATTTTGCCTTCTGGGTCTAAAATATCAGGGCAGTTTTCTTTTATGATTTCCTGGAAGATAGTGTCTAGGTTCCTTTTTTCATCATGGCTTTCAGGAAGCCCTATAATCCTTAGATTGTCTCTCCTAGATCTATTTTCCAGGTCAGTTGTTTTTCCTAGGAGATATTTCATGTTTTTCTCTATCTTTTCATTTTTTTGTTTTTGTTCAACTGATTCTTGAAGTCTTGATGAGTCATTCATTTCCAATTGTTCGATTCTAATTTTTAATGTCTTATTTTCTTCAGTTACTGTTTTTAGTTCCTTTTGCAATTGACCAATTACATTTTTTTTGTTCATTACATTCTTTTTCCATTTTTTTCTATTTTATTTTGCAGTGATCTCATTTCGTTTCCCCATGTTTCTTCTAACTCTCTTTTAAGATTTTTTATGTAATCTTCAAAGAAAGCCTTGTGACATGGAGACCAGTTTATGTCTCTCTTTGGGGCTTTTTCTGGAGTTGCTTTACCTTTAGGGGCCTCAGGATTTGCGGTCTGTTCTTCCCTCTCTCCATAAATGTTGTCTATGGTGAGAGCTCTTTTTGGTTTTTTATTCATTTTTTTTTAAAGGTGTGAGGTCTGTTTAGGGCAAGGGTGGGACAGCTGCTTTAATTTGCCCTGGGGCAGTTCTGCTGATTGAGTTATTTCAGGAACTGGGCAGTTCTGCTAATTGAATTATGTCAGGTGCTGGGCAGTTCTGCTTTAGTTCACCCTGGGGCAGTTCTGCTGATTGAATTATTTCAGGTACTGGGCAGCTCCACTGATTGAATTATTTCTGGTGCTGATCAGTCCTGTTGATTGATTGATTGCTTTAAGGTGCTGTGTAATGGCAGCTAGGTCTGATGCTCATCAGGAGTTCAGTAGTTCACAATCTATCCCCATCAAAAGACAGACCCTCCAAACCACCTGCCCACAATCAGGACAGATTGATCCAAGAGGCCCGCAGAAGACTCCCAGGTGTGTGAAAAGCACAACGTCCCACTCCTGTTCCGACTCCTGTTCCAGCTCCCTGCTCCAGTTCCCTGCCCCGTCTCCCTGCGCTGCAGTCTGGGTTCAGCAGACCACCCCCCTGCCCAATTAAAACAGACATGTTTGGAGGTTCTTCCAGAGTATCTTCTTCTAGAATCATGTTGTTCTCCAGATATTGTGGATTTTTTTGCTTCAAAATCAGTCTAGAGGTTTCATATGTTGTTGGTTTGAGGGGAGGTTAGAGGAGGTTACAGAGACTCCTGTCTGATCTCCGCCACCATGGATCCACCCCCGGAAGGAAGCAATAAAATAAATCGATGCATAGTAATTTAGAAACCCACAAATTAACATTGTCTATGCTTCATTGCTTTTATTTATCTTATTATTTCTCAATTATGTTTTAATTCAGTTCCTGTTACACTCAGAAGAATTGCTGGGTACATCAGATGCATTTGGCATGTTTGAAACTTCTAAACATCAATGCAATCATAGATTGGTCATCACAATATTATTGTAACTTTAATCATTTAAATGCAAAG
>JAJPUD010022899.1:0-20714 GCA_023553655.1 Myrmecobius fasciatus | reverse complement strand
GAGGAGGGGGGAAGGGAGAAAGGGGAAAGCAAAGGGAAAAACATAACCTGGGTAAATAAGATGGCAGGAAATAAAGAATTAGTTATTCTAACTGTGAATGTGAATGGGATGAACTCTCCAATAAAGTGGAAGGAGATAGCAGACTGGATTATAAACCAGAATCCCACAATATATTGTCTACAAGAAACACATCTAAAACATAGTGACACATATAGGATGAAGGTAAAAGGCTGGAGCAGAACCTATTATGCTTCAAGTGAACAAAAAAAAGCAGGGGTAGCAATCCTTATCTCAGATCAAGTAAAAGCCAAGATAGATCTAATCAAAAGAGATAAGGAAGGAAACTATATTCTATTAAAGGGTACCATAGATAATGTAGCAATATCAATACTAAATATATATGCACCAAGTGCAATAGCATCCAAATTCCTAGGGGAGAAATTAAGAGAGATGCAAGAAGAAATAGACAGCCAAACCATACTAGTGGGGGATCTCAACCTTGCTCTCTCAAAATTAGATAAATCAAACCACAAAATAAATAAGAAAGAAACTAGGAAGGTAAACCAATTGGTAGAAAAGTTAGATAGGATAGATCTATGGAGAAAATTGAATGGAGACAGTAGGGAGATTACTTTTTTCTCAGCGGTCCATGGAACTTATATAAAAATTGACCATGTGTTAGGGCATAAAAACCTTAAAATCAAATGCAGAAAGGCAGAAATAGTAAATGCATCCTTTTCAGATCACGATGCAATAAAAATCACATGCAATATAAGGCCAGGAGAAAATAGGCCAAAAGTTAATTGGAAATTAAATAATCTAATCCTGAAGAATGAATGGGTGAAAGAGCAAATCATAGACACAATCAATAATTTCATCCAGGAGAATTACAATAATGAGACAACATACCAAAATTTGTGGGATATGGCCAAAGCGGTTATAAGGGGCAATTTTATATCTCTAGATACTTACTTGAATAAAATAGAGAAAGAAAAGATCAATGAATTGGTCTTAGTATTAAAAAAAAACTTGAAAAAGGACAAATTAAAAACCCTCAATTAAATAACAAATTGGAAATTCTGAAAATAAAAGGGGAAATTAATAAAATTGAAAATAAGAAAACTATTGAATTAATAAATAAAACTAAGAGTTGGTTTTACAAAAAAACCAACAAGATAAGCCTTTAGTTAATTTGATAAGAAAAAGGAAAGAGGAAAATCAAATTGTTAGTCTCAAGAATGATAAGGGAGAACTTTCCTCCAATGAAGAGGAAATTAGAGCAATAATTAGGAGTTACTTTGCCCAACTTTATGCCAGTAAGTTTGAAAATGTAAATGAAATGGAGGAATATCTACAAAAATATAGGTTGCTCAGGTTAACAGAAGAGGAAATAAATTATTTAAATAGCCCCATAATAGAAAAAGAAATAGAACAAGCTATTAACCAACTCCCTAAGAAAAAATCTCCAGGGCCAGATGGATTTACATGTGAATTCTACCAAACATTCAAAGAACAATTAATTCCAATACTATACAAACTATTTGAGAAAATAGGGACAGAAGGTATTCTACCAAATTCCTTCTATGAGACCAATATGGTGCTGATAGCTAAACCAGGTAGGGAGAAAACTGAGAAAGAAAACTATAGACCCATTTCCCTAATGAATATTGACGGGAAAATTTTAAATAAGATATTAGCAATGAGATTACAGAAAGTTATCTCCAGGAGAGTACACTATGACCAAGTAGGATTTATACCAGGGATGCAGGGCTGGTTCAATGTTAGGAAAAGTATCAGCATAATTAATTATATCAATAACAAAACTAAAAAAAAAACATATGATTATCTCAATAGATGCAGAAAAAGTATTCCATAAAATCCAACACCATTTCCTATTAAAAACACTAGAGAGTATAGGAATAAATGGGCTTTTCCTTAAAATGATTAGTAGCATCTACTTAAAACCATCAGCAAGCATCATATGTAATGGAGACAAACTAAAACCATTTCCAATAAGATCAGGAGTGAAACAAGGCTGCCCACTGTCACCATTACTATTTAATATTGTATTAGAAATGTTAGCTTTGGCAATAAGAGAAGAAAAAGAGATAAAAAGAATCAGAGTAGGTAATGAAGAAACCAAATTATCACTCTTTGCAGATGACATGATGGTATACTTAGAGAACCCTAGAGACTCAACTAAAAAACTACTAGAAACAATTCACAACTTTAGTAAAGTTGCAGGATTTAAAATAAATCCACATAAATCATCAGCATTTTTATATATTACCAACAAAGTTCAGCAGCAAGAGATAGAAAAAGAAATTCCATTCAGAATAACAGATGATAGCATAAAATATTTGGGAATCTATTTGCCAAGAGAATGTCAGAAACTATACGAACTAAACTACAAAACACTTTCCACAGAAATAAAATCAGACCTAGTCAATTGGAAAAACATTAAGTGCTCATGGGTAGGCCGAGTGAATATAATAAAAATGACAATACTACCCAAACTAATCTACTTATTTAGTGCCATACCAATCAAACCCCCAAGAAGTTATTTTACAGACCTAGAAAAAATAGTAGCAAAGTTCATTTGGAAGAACAAAAGGTCAAGAATGTCAAGGGAATTAATGAAAAAAAAAAGACAGATGAAGGTGGCCTTGCTGTACCAGATCTAAAACTATATTATAAAGCAGCGGTCATCAAAACCATTTGGTACAGGCTGAGAAATAGAGCAGTTGATCAGTGGCATAGGATAGGATATCAGGACAAGCTAGGTAATAATGTTAGCAATTTAGTGTTTGATAAACCCAAGGACCCCAGCTTTTGGGATAAGTACTCACTATTCGGCAAAAACTGCTGGGAAAATTGGAAACTAGTGTGGAAGAAATTAAGGCTGGACCCATACCTAACATCGCACATCAAGATAAGATCTAAATGGGTTCATGATCTAGATATAAAGAGTGATATTATAACCAAATTAGAGGAACATAGGATAGTTTACCTCTCAGACCTGTGGAGATGGAATAAATTTATGTCCAAAGAAGATCTGGAACTCTTAATTGAACACCAGATAGATAATTTTCATTAGATTAAGTTAAAAAGTTTCTGTACAAACAAAACTAATGCAGACAATATTAGGAGGGAAGCATCAAATTGGGAAATCATCTTTTGCATTTAATGGTTCTGATAAAGGCCTCATTTCTAAAATATATAGAGAATTGTCTCATATATATAAGAATTCAAGCCACTCTTCAATAGATAAGTGGTCAAGGGATATGAACAGACAATTTTCAGATGACGAAATTAAAACCATGTCTAGTCATATGAAAAGTTGCTCCAAATCACTATTGATCAGAGAAATGCAAATTAAGACAACTCTGAGGTACCACTACACACCTGTCAGATTGGCTAAAATGACAGGACAAGATAACGATGAATACTGGAGGGGACATGGGCAAGCTGGGACACTAATACATTGTTGATGGAACTGTGAACAGATCCAACCATTCTGGAGAGCAATTTGGAACTATGCTCAAAAAGTTACCAAACTGTGCATACCCTTTGACCCAGAAGCATTTCTATTGGGCTTATATCCCAAAGAAATCATAAAGGAAGGAAAGGGCCCCACATGTGCAAGAATGTTTGTGGCAGCCCTTTCTGTAGTGGCTAGAAACTGGAAACTGAAGGGATGCCCATCAATTGGAGAATGGCTGAATAACTTATGGTATATGAATGTTATGGGATATTATTGCTCTGTAAGAAACGACCAGCAGGATGATTTCAGAGAGGCCTGGAGAGACTTGCATGGACTGATGCTGAGTGAAATGAGCAGAACCAGGAAATCATTATACACGGCAACAATACTATATGATGATCAATTCTGATGGACATGGCTGTCTTCAACAACAAAATGTTTCAAACCAGTTCCAATTGTTCACTCAAGAAAGCCATATACACCCAGAGAGAGGGATGTGAAATATGGACCACAACATAACATTTTCATGCTCTCTATTGATGTTTGCTTGCATTGTGTTTCCTTTCTCTGATGTTCTTTTTTTTTCTTGTAGATAGGATTTTTCTTGCACAACTTGTCAAGTATTTCAACATTAACATGTAGTGGACTTCCTGCCTTCTAAGGGAGGGGAGGGAACTGGGGGTAAAAGTTGTAATGGAAAGCTTTGTAAAGATCAATGCTGAGGAATTACCTATACATATGTTATACAAATAAAAAGCTTTAATAAAAAAAATCATTTGGAGGGCAGCTAGGTGATATAGTGGATAGAGCATCAGCCCTGAAGTCAGGAGGACCTGAGTTCAAATGTGATCTCAAATACTTAACACTTCCTAATTGTATGACCCTGGGCAAGTCACTTAACCCCAACTACTTCAGCAAAAAAAGCCAAAAAAAATTTCATTTGGAATGTTTACTAATTATTTTATTTTCACATCTTTATCCTGTCCCTTGAATTCCATCTCACCAACCCCTCATTCATCCTGGCTACTCATTAGGGATCTGAAAGTATGCAGAATGGAAAGAGGGAAGTAATATAGAGGTAAAGGGGCATTCCTCTCTCCAAGTCTCCTACTCCCTCTTATCCTCATGAAATTAAAACTTTTAAATAATTTATTTTGAGTCCCGACTTCTTTAGTTTGTTGTTGCTGTTATTGTTATTGCTATTGTTATTCTTGTCCCCTGACTCTTTTTTTTCTGTTGTGTTTAACTCTTAGAAGCATCGATTTCTGCACATTTAACATATAGCAGATTATTTACTGTCTTGGGGAGCAAGGAAGGAGGGAGAGAGGAAGAAAATTTTGGAACACAAAGTTTTGAAAAAGTGAATGTTGAAAACTATCTTTGCATGTATTTGGGAAAATAAAATATTTTTTTAAAAGAAGAAAAAGCATTCATTCCTGGAGAAGATAGAGAAAATAGAACTCTCATGATAAAATTTTTCTTGATCTTTAATTGTGCTGTTTATTAATACTTTCTACTTTAGCTATTATTGTCTCCACTTACCATAAAATTTCCTATGTTTCAGATGAAAGTTGCCCCCAGTATTCCTTTTCTCTTGCAGGAGAATGTCAATGAAGACCTAATACTGACTCAAGGGTTGGTTGTTGTCCTTTGTTCTTGAAGAGGAATAAAATAATATCACTTTGTTGAAGTCAAAGTACAACATGCCTGACTGTGGCTGATCAGGCCAATACTGACTTAGCAGGCTCTACCACAGGTTGGGCACAAATAGTCCACTTGAACATTTGAAGTGGAAATGGCTCTACATTTGTGCAACTCACTTTTCTTTTGAGTTACTAGAATTGTGCTTTGTCATAGAGCACAGTGCCTTCTTTGATGCTGGGTTGATACTGTACCAGTATTTTCTTTTTTAAGAACCAGTCTTAAACCAAAACCAATCTGATTCTAATTGATCACCAATAGATCCTAGATCAAGCTTCATTTGGTCATTGTTGGGGTCCTGATTGACTCGGATTTAATGTAATATTCATCTTTGTTTTGGCCAGAAATCCTGAGCATTTTCCTTTTCCAGATTCCTTCATTTGTGTTTATATATATATATGTATGTATATGTGTATTATATATGTATGTATGTATATATATTTACATATATATGTGTATATATATATATAATTTTTTATAGTAAGTGAAAGAGGAAATTCTTTGCCTCAATTTCTACTTAACCTTAATTCCTGAATGGGTGCAGCTTCAGTCAAGCTGTGATCTGCTGATGACCTTAGCTTAAAAAGGTCAAGGTCTCTCATTTCATCCAGGACTATCTCCAATTGTCTTGATGTATATCTTCCCACTGGACCTAGATGGCTCTGGAGAGGAAATGAGGTACATGACCTAGCACAGCCCTCCCTCATTTAAATCCAATTCATTTGCATGTCATGTCATTACTTCCCTGATGTCATATGCTCTTGGAGAACAACAACCACGTGAAATCATTTTCAAAGTTCTTCAGAGAGATCTTGAGAATGTCCTTGCAATACAAGTGCTTGCCTTGTGTGAGTCCTCTCTAAAATAATCCTTTATATTCCTTTAGCCAGTTGTTTATAAGAGAGGCAGATTACTTTTTTTTTAAACAAGTTAGCAGTGGAAGAGAGGAGAGAGCTAAGACAATGGTTTGAGTTGGAAGCAGCTTGAGGTCTTTTTTGTTTATTTCTTTAAAAAAATGATGAGGTGACTTGAGTATGTTTGTAGTCTAGGGAGACTATTTGTTTGCTTATTCATATTTATGTACACATATGGATAGATGGATGGATATATACACATATAAATTTATATTTGTATATATATGCATTCATGTGTGTGTATATCTCTGGATTTTAAGTACATCTGCAATTTGTGGGCTTTCTCTGGAGGATTGCAAACCTTTGGAGGGATGGTAGTCTCTCATAAGGTGAGGTTTGAGGTACTTCTAAAGGTTATGATATGTTAGTAAATTGGAGGTAAATATAATCTAATGATCAAGGATTTCTATGTCCATGCTATCAACATATATATTTATATAATGTATAGATATACATATACATACAAATATATATATATGCAATGCAATATGTTGATATTGGATGAGAATATTCATGTAATTAACAATGTTCGGTTCTATTAGTATTTAATGTATTTAGTAACATATGAGTATAACGTATATTATTATATGCTAGGGGGATATAATTCTATGCTCTATATACATATTAATTCCTATATAAATGATTGTCTATAATAATGTAATATATAAATATATTAAGGAGTGCATGTATATATCTATGTGTGTATGTGAATCTGTGATCCCTTCATTGTGAGTGTGTTATTACCAATGGTCCAAATCATAATCATTTCACCATTTTATCCTGTGTGACTCTTGTCTATGTTCTCACAAGTGTACCATATAACCTAATAAGTGCCTTCCTTTAGTTCACTTGACATTACATGGACTATACTTGGGTGTGTTTGCAAGTTACCTCTCCCTTTTATTAAGTACAGCACTGTAGTTCTTTGTCACGTATGTATTTATAGTACTGCTAAAAGACTATAATTGTAAAAAAAAATCAACTTATGTCCTAGAAAGGATGACAATTACACAAATTGAAAAAATATATATTGTAGAAATAAAGTATTTCATATTGCTTATTTATCTACGTAAAAAGCCACATAGGATCCCACTTTATTAGTTCTTTCCAATTGACTCCTTATTTTTGCTTTTTATTTTCTAAACTGTTGTTGATATCTCCTCAGTTTTATCTTAGACACATGGTGCTTACTAAAGCCCTAAATAACCATATATGGTTAATTAAACAAAATATTCAATTAAGAATCTATATTTAGGGGCAGCTAGGTGGTGCAGTGGATAGAGCACCAGCCCTGAAGTCAAGAGGACCTGGGTTCAAATCTGGTCTCAGAAACTTAACATTCCCTAGCTGTGTGACCCTGGGCAAGTCACTTAACCCCAATTGCCTCAGCAAAAAATAAATAAATAAATAAAAATTTTAAAAAATCTATATTTATTTGGCAAAATGCAAATCCACTTTGCATATAGATTGGCAAAATGAGGACTATTTTCAAATGTTTTGTTTTGTA
Source organism: Myrmecobius fasciatus (assembly GCA_023553655.1). NCBI lineage: Eukaryota > Metazoa > Chordata > Mammalia > Dasyuromorphia > Myrmecobiidae > Myrmecobius > Myrmecobius fasciatus. The sequence continues at coordinate 13,108 of JAJPUD010022899.1, read as the reverse complement.
TCTTAGTGTCTGTGTTGATATGAATTATATGGATCAAACTGCTTTGATTACGCACAACAGTTAGATGGATCTATGAAGAAAGTAAGATTTGGTCTAAGCCTAAACATATAATGAAATTTATTTTCCAACTCTTTAATTTTTGGTTTAAAAATTCTCATTGAAATAAGTAGGCCATCCTAAGCAATAATTCTCTGCCTGCCTAGAAAAATAATTCCTGCTTCGACTTTTACTAGAAATTGCTTTGTTGCATTGTTCCACATTCTCTGCTAGAGTTTTCCCAGGAGATCACTGACCACGGCTGAGAGATACAGCCACAGAATACTCCAACTTCAGAAGTGCTATTAAGCCATGTAATGATGACTTAGCTGTAATATTAGAGGATCCAGATGATCTTTTATATTCTCCGGGGAGACTATTTTAGAACAATTAGAAACAGAAAGCATGAATTATTTTTATAGAGTTGGTATTTCTTAATTGGTTTTATATGTTTGGAGATTATAGAGAAGGCCTGATTTGAGAAGAATTGTCATTTCTGTGATTAAAAAGAAACATTACTGAAAGAGAACATTTATAATTTGAATTGATTTTGAATGACAGTACATCTTTAATTATGTGCCTACCTTCCTAGTTATTTTAATGTTTTATTTATCCTCTTCTTCAAAATACCCCTTTCATTTATGACTGTAGATAAAAATTAAATATGACAATTTATTTTCTTTTTACCTTAGAAGACGGTGTACACTAAAAGTATGGGTCAACATGACCATAACTTTCATTTTATTATATGGTTTCTACAATGATGTCTTATTAGTTCCATCCCACTCTTTTGTGTTTACATATTTTTAAAAGAAATATCATGGTTCAACAAATTTTAACCCTTCTTAGAAGAAAGTCAAATTATTAATTCCTGGAAATCATTTGCATAAATTTCTTCCTAGCCAAAATGGGCTCATAAATAAATTAACCTAAAGATGAGAGTAGAAAATATATTAGCTAATTATAATGTGGCCTTATTTTTTTTCCTGCGGGGAAATAGTATTTTATTTTTTCAATTACATGTAAAGATAGTTTTAAACATTCATTTTATATAAGATTTTAATTCCAAAATTCAAGCAATCTGATACAGGTTATACATGTGAAATCATGTTTAACATATTTCCACATTAGTCATGTTGTGAAAGAAGAAAAAAGAGCAAAAGGGAGAAACCAGTGAGGGGGAAAGGGGAAAGGGAGAAATAGTATGCTTCAATTTATATTTATATTCCATAGTTCGTTCTTTGGATTTGGATAGAATTTTATATCATAAGTCTCTTGTAATTGTCTAGGATCATTGCATTACTGAGAAGAATTAAGTATATCATAAATGATCATTGTACAATGTTACTTGTTTTGTGTATAGTGTTTTCCTGGGTTATGTTTACTTCATTCAGCATCAGTTCATGGTCTTTCCAGGTTTTTCTAAAATATGCCTGCTCATCATTTCTTATAGCACAATACTTATTCAGTGTCAAACCAATCAAACTACCAAGAAATTACTTTACAGAGCTAGAAAAAATAATAACAAAGTTCATTTGAAAGAAGAAAAGGTCAATAATTTCAAAAGTGCAAATTAAGGTAGTCTAGCTGTACCAGACTTAAAACTTTATTATAAAGCAGTGGTCATCAAAACCATCTGGTACTGGCTAAGAAATAAAGTAGTTGATAGGTTAGGTTTACAAGACACAATGGTCAATGAATATAGTAATCTAGTGTTTGATAAAAGACTTCAGCTTCTGGGATAAGAACTCACTATTTGACAAAAATTGCTGGGAAAATCAGAAAATAGTATGGCAGAAACTGGGCATTGGACAAAACCTAACACCCTATGCCAAGTTAGAGATGAAATGGGTTCAGATTTAGACATAAAGAGTGATACTATAAGCAAATTAGGAGAACAAAGGATAATATACCTCTCAGATCTATGGAGAAGGAAGGAATTTGTGACCAAAGAAGAACTAGAGAATTAAAATGCAAATGCAAAATGGATCATTTTGATTATATTAAATTTAAAAAATTGTACAAACAAAACCAATGCAGACAAGAGCAGAAGGGAAATAGAAAACTGGAGAAACAGTTTTACATACAAAGGGTTCTGATAAAGGTCTCATTTCTTTTTTTTTTATTAAAGCTTTTTATTTGCAAAACATATATATGGGTAATTCTTCAACACTGACGCTTACAAAGCTTTCTGTTACAAATTTTCCCCCTAGTCCCCACCCCTTCCCTAGATGGCAGGAAATCCACTACATGTTAATTATGTTAAAATACTTGACAAATCGAATATATGTATACATATTTCCACACATCATTTTTGTGCCAGAAAAATCATATCTACAAGAAAAAAAAGTCAAAGAAAGGAAACACAATGCAAGCAAACATCAATAGAGAGCATGAAAATGTTATGTTGTGGTCCACATTTCATACACCTCACTCTAGGTGTATATGGCTTTCTTCACTGAACAATTGGAACTGGTTTGAAACATTTCATTGTTGAAGAGACCCATGTCCATCAGAATTGATCATCATATAGTATTGTTGTTGCTGTGTATAATATCTCCTGGTTCTGCTCATTTCACTCAGCATCAGTTCATGCAAGTCTCTCCAGGCTTCTCTGAAATCATCCTGCTGGTTGTTTCTTATAGAACAATAATATTCCATAACATTCATATGCCATAATTTATTCAGCCATTCTCCAATTGATGGGCAAACATTCAGTTTCCAGTTTCTTGCCACTACAAAAAGGGCTGAAAGGTCTCATTTCTAAAACATATAGAGAACTGATTCAAATTTATAAAAATACAAGCCATTCCCCAAATGATTAATGGTCAAGAGATATGAATAGACAATTTTCAGATGAAGAAACTAAAACCATTTTAGTCATATGAAAAAATGCCCAGTCACTTTTGATCAGAGAAATGCAAAATAAGACAACTCTGAGGTACCACAAACACTCTTAGATTGACTAAGGTGACATGAAAAGATATTGATATATGTTGGAGGGAATGTGGGAAAACTGGGAACTAATACATTGTTGGTGGAGTTGTAGACTGATTCAACCAATCTGGAGAACATTTTGAAACTATGCCCACAGGTCTATCAAACTGTGCATACTCTTTGACCCAGCAGTGTCTCTACTGGGCCTATATCCCAAAGAGATGATAAAAAAGGGAAAAGAAACTACATGTGCAAAAAATGCTTGTGACAGGTTTTTTTGTAGTGACAAGGAACTGGAGACTGAATGGATGCTAATTAGCTGGAGAAAAACTAAATCAGTTGTATTAGATGAATGTTATGGAATACTATTGTTCTATAAGAAATGACCAGCAGGATGATTTCAGAGAGGCCTGGAGAGACTTGCATGAACTGATGCTGAGTGAAATGAGCAGAACCAGGAGATCATTGTACACGGCAGCAACAAGATTATGTGATGATCAACTGTGATGGATGTGACTCTTTTCAAAACTGAGGTCAGTCAGGCCAATTCCAATAGACTTGTAACAGAGAGAACCATCTGTAACCAGAGAGAGGACTATGAAGACTGAACGTGGATCAAAACATAGTATTCTCATCTTATTGCTTGCTTTTTGTTTTTTCTCATTTTTTTCCTTTGATTTTTCTTTTGCATTTTTCTTTGCACATTTATCATGTGCAGCATGATAATTATAGAATTATGTATAGAAGAATTACACATGTTTAACATATATTGGATTATTTACTTCTAGGGGAGGAATGGGGAAAAGGAAGGAAGAAATATTTGGAATACAAGGTATTACAAGAGTGAATGTTGAAAACTAGCTTTGAATATGTTTTGAAAAAAAAAAGCTTTTTTCAAAAAAAAAAGAACTGCTATAAATATTTTTATACATGCAAGTATTTTCCCTTTTTTAATGACTTTGGGATACAGATTTAGGAATAATATTGCTGGATCAAAGCATATAGAGTTTTATTGCTCTTTGGACATAGTCCCAACTTGCTCTCCAGAATGGTTGGATCAATTCACAACTCAGTATCCTAACTTTTCTACACTCTTATCATTTATGATTTTCCTTTTCTGTCATATTAGCCAATCTCAAAGGTATGAGGTGCTACTTCATAATTATTTAATTTGCTTTTCTCCAATCAATAGTGATTTAAAGCATTTTATATGACTATACATGGTTTTAATTTCTTCATTTGAAAATTGCCTGTTCATATCCTTTGAACATATATTTACTGGAGGACAAAACCTAGGTTGAAAAAAATGTTAATCTACTTTCTATCATCAGTCCTATCCTGATAAGTTTTGAAATGAGGACTTTAGAAAGAAAAAAAAAGACTTTAGATTCTGGATCTCCCCAAATCGTTCGCTACTAATAATCATTTCTATCATTCTCCTACTTGATTCTATTGAGACACAGTCTCCTCAATGAATCACTAACTGGGATGACAAACAAGGATTATTAACTATGGGGTTTATGAGGGGAAACAATGTAAGGAGAAGAAGGAAATATAAAAAGGTGTTTCAACAAAATAAAAGGTAGCAAGTAGAGCTTTTACAAGTAGACCTTATACATAAAAGGCACAAAAGGAAAGGTAAATAGCAAAAAGTAAAACAAAATTATCCATTTCACAGAAGTCTCATTTCATACAGTAGTCTGGTTCTCTGGAAACATTGAATTCAGCTCTCTGGTTTGGATGTGATCTCAGAGCAGTTTCCATTTGACTAGTTTGTCTAATTCAGGTCACTTGTAGAAATCCTCTTCTCTGCTAAAAGTCTCCTACAAAATTATCCTTTACACAATTTAAAACTTATCTTGGCAATAACTAGCTCAAAGAGTGAAAGTTAATTTAAACATGTCTCTATTACTAGAAAATATAATGTGGAATTTTTTAGACTGAAGAATTTACTTTTTTTGGTTAGCCAATTGCCAGGGCTTTTTTAGCTTTTTAAACATTAATTTTATGAAATAAAATATTTTATATTATATTTATGTATATGATATATAACATATTAAATTATTAATTATAATATTCTGGTAATTTTTTTATAAGGAGCTGAACTCTAATACAAAAAATGAATCCATCTAAAAGTTGCCAGATTAACTACTATTTGAATGTAAGGTTCCAGGATGATACAAGTAGCTACATTAAGTAATCAGTTTCAAAACAGTGCATAGCAAATAATTTTGTTTATAATAAAACATTTTCAAATTATAACCATGTTCAATGAATAATCAGTCCCTAGAAAAAGTGAATCTTTAAGTCATTTTTAAGATAGGTTACAAGACATTTTCTTTTCAGATAACTAATTGTGCTGCTATTCTTTTCATTAACACAGAACTGAAATAGTTTTGATATTAACATCACTAAATAACAGAATTACATCCTGGTTTCATGAGTCATTGTTTTATTTGCCTAATCATCCCCATGCCATTGTGAGTAATCAAAGGGCCTTAATTTACACAGGACTATGTAAGTAGTAACAAGCAGATGGCAAGGTTAAATACTTAATTGTTTAGTTGAAAGGACTAAAACTCTAGACCAAATCCCTCAGATCTTATACCAGCATCTCACCATAGTAACTCAGATGTCATACTATTGTGCACTTAGCACATGATTATAGAAATTTGCCGAAAAAGAAGAGGGACATATCTATTTGCAAAGGGAAAATGTTCCCCTATCTTGATGTCAATTCCAGGACATAATATAGACAACCAATTGCATTAAGCCAAGTTTAATGACAGCCTGGTGGAATATTCCTCATTTAAGAGTCAGGAGAATCCTACCATTCTGAGTTGTTCTCCTAACCTTTCTCATGAGAACTCCACTTACAATTCATGAATACTAACTCCATAGAGTTTCTGACATCATGGATTATTGGTTTAACAACATTACTTGACAATCATACCTGGGGTCAGATTAAGAATAATATCAGTTATGTTCCCATAAGGTCTTAAATAGAAAATTCTAAAAATCATAACTTTGGGAGAATTTAGCACTCAAGGATAGCATATTCTTGATAACAAGTAATGACAATAATCTCACATTGATAACAGTAAGAAATTCATCATGAAAAATCACAACTTATCTTTATATAACTAGCATTTATGTTAAGTAGATGCTTTTTCATCCTAAATTCAACATTATACAAATGATTTTGCTTTAAAATACTTAATAACAAATAAGAAAAGACTTGGGATAGAATATGTAAATATAATAATCTCAAATTGTAATATAAAAAACTTACATGAAAAATTATCTACAGTAAAATGTGTTCAGTTATTAACCATGTTAAGATGGATATAGACTACTGCTTTTAGAATCCCTTTAAACAACTGGAACATCTTTAAGTTCCTTCTTAAGTAGTTTGATGAATTTCAGGAAACACTCTATGTATGAGTTCTAACTCCAACTTAAATAACAAACATAAGTAAAATCATATTTCTCATTAAGGTAAAACAAGATAGCTCATAAATTACTATTCTCCACTAAAATAACTGACCACACTGAAATCCTGTTTCTTAAAACAAACAATGGAGGTTCCTGACTTTAATCTCATAACTTAATAGATTCATATTTTTGTTTGACAAGTTTCTTTGTATAATTATGCTCCTATCATTCTGAAGAATGAGATACTTTGGGAATTAAATCTTACACATATAAGTTCAAGCATCAATTTAAATCTTGCTTAAATCATAGAATGACAACAAATACAGATCAAAACAGCAAGTTTTTCCCACTTGCAGCTTATTACAATAAACCAGGAGCTTCATTATTAATCTAATAATGAATATATTCAGTATTACAATGGAAAACTTCCACTGTTTGCCTACTCTTGACAATAGAAATTTACCATGAGAATTATAATCAGGACATAGTTGTAATAGCATCAAAATGGTCTTTAAGTTGTACATCACTATAAGTAGCCTAGCATATGGGACCAGGTAGATAGTTTTTTTTTTTTTGTATGGGAAAATGAATTAAGAAAATCCAATCGTGGGGCAGAGCCAAGGTGGCAAAGAGTAGACAAGATTTTGTCTGAGCTTTTCCTGTCTTTCCTCAGAATCAACACTAGATCAAGCCTCTGAATGGATTTTGGAGAGACAGAACTCACAAATATTTGGAGTGTAATAATTCTCCAGCATAAGATATCTTGGAAGGACTTTATGAAAGGTCCCTCTCAAATGGTTGGGGAGAACATGGCCCAGCACAGATGTGGTGTGGAGATCCAAAGTGGGAAATCTAATAAGAGACTCCTAGCCAAAATACAGCAGCACTGGCTACTCTGGTCCTGCTTCAGAAGACCAATGGATTGGCAGAATAGCTGTAAGACCTTCAGTGCAAAGACAGAATACAAATAGTGAACCCATGAATCTCAGGATAACAGGAAGAATTTGGCCAGATCCACCTAGCACAGTGGAGAAGTGTGTTGCACCTCTAGCCCCTGCAGACAGTGAGAAGCTCTAGTCATCCTGTAGAGGAAACTTAGAAAAATTTCCCCTATGCCCTAGAAGCAGACTTCAACCTTTTAAAATGAGCAAAAAAAAGAGCTCTAACCACAGAGGGCCACCAAGGAGACAAGATAGAACAGAAAACAAACCCCAAAAAGCGCACCAAAGGCAAAACACCTCCAGATGATAGCCCAAAGGGGCATATGAACTGGGATGCAAGCTCAAAAGGCTATCTTGGAAGGGTTTTAAAAAGATATCAAAGGAGAGCTAGAAGAAAAATGAGGAAAAGAAAGGAGAGCTTTGCAGCAAAGTTAGGAAAAGGAAACACAGAAACTGAAGAAAACAACTCTTGGAAAAATAGTATTGGCAAAATGGGAAAAAAAATTAAAAAATAGAATTTGTGAAATAGAAAAAAATCCAAGAACAAAACAATTCCTTTAAAAATACAATTGGGGCAGCTAGGTGGTGGAGAACCAGCCCTGAAGTCAGGAGGACCTGAGTTCAAATATGACCTCAGATACTTAGCATTTCCTAGCTGTGTGACCCTGGGCAAGTCACTTAACCCCAATTGCCTCAGCAAAATAATTAAATAAATAAAGGTTTCAAAATTTTACAATTGGCTGAATGCAAAAGAAGGTTTAAAAAAAGCTAATTAAAGAAAATAATTCACTGAAAATTAGAATTGGGCAAATGGAAATTACTCAATGAGACATCAAGAATCAATCAAGCAAAACCAAAAATTAATAATAATAATAATAAAGTAGAAGAAAATGTAAAATACCTCACTGGAAAAACAAGTGGCCTGGAAAATAGAACCAGGAGATACAATCTAAGAATTATTTGTTTATCTGAAAAGGGAGAATAAAAACTAATTGGAAACCAAATAATTTGATCTTAAAGAATCAGCAGATGAACAAAACTAATATAGACAAGATTAGGAGGGAAGCATAAATTGGGAAATCATCTTTACATTTAATAGTTCTGATAAAGGCCTCATTTATAAAATATAGAGAGAATTGTCTCATATATATAAGAATTCAAGCCACTCTCCAATTGATAAATGGTCAAAGGTTATGAACAATTTTCAGATGATGAAATTAAAACCATTTCTAGTCATATGAAAAGGTACTCCAAATCATTCTTGATCAGAGAAATGCAAATTAATACAACTCTGAAGTACCACTACACACCTCAGATTGGCTAAAAAGACAGGAAAAGATAATGATGAATGTTGGAGGGGATGTGGGAAAACTGGAACACTGATACATTGTTGGTGGACCTGTGAATGGATCCAACCATTCTGGAGAGCAATTTGGAACTATGCCCAAAGAGTTATCAAACTGTGCATATCCTTTTTTGCAGCAGTGTTTCTACTGAGCTTATATCCCAAAAAGATCTTAAAGGAGTAAAAGTGACCCACATGTACAAAAATGTTTGTGGCAGCCCTTTTTGTAGTAGCTAGAAAATGGAAACTGAATGGATGCCCATCAATTGGAGAATGGCTAAATAAATTATGGTATATGAATGTTATGGAATATTATTGTTCTATAAGAAACGGCCAGCAGGATGATTTCAGAGAGGCCTGGAGAGACTTGCATGAACTGATGCTGAGTGAAATGAGCAGAACCAGAAGATCATTGTACACGGCAACAACAAGACTATATGATGATCAATTCTGATGGACATGGCTCTCTTCAACAATGAAATGTTTCAAATGAGTTCCAATTGTTTGGTGAAAAAAGCCATATACACCCAGAGAGAGGGATGTGAAATGTGGACCACAATATAACATTTTCATTCTCTCTATTGATGTTTGCTTGCATTGTATTTCCTTTCTCATATTTTTTTCTCCTAGATATTATTTTTCTTGCACATCAAAATAAGTGTGGAAATAGGAATACATATATTCTATTTGTCAAGTATCTTAACATAATTAGCATATAGTGGATTTCCTGCCATCTAGGGGAGGGGTGGGGACTAAGGGGAAAAATTTGTAACGGAAAGCTTTGTAAGGGTCAATGTTGAAGAATTACCCATACATATGTTTTGCAAATAAAAAGCTTTAATTTAAAAATGAGCAGATGAAACAATAAATCATAGAAATAATTGATAATTTCATAGAAGAGAATGACAATAATGCGATAACATACAAAAACTTATGAGATGCAGCCAAAGAAGTTCTTGGGGGAAATTTTATATCTCTATGTACTTACATAAAATAGAGAGAGAAGATAAATAAATTGGGCATGCAACCAAAAAACCTAGAAAAAGAACAATTAAAAAACCTACCAAATTAGAAATTCTGCAAATTAAAGGAGAGATTAGTAAAATTAAAAGTAAGAAACCTATTGAACTAATACACAAAATTAAGAGTTTGTTTTATGGGGGAAAATAAAATAGGTAAATTTTGGTTAATTTGATTGGAAAAAGGAAAGAAGATAACCAAATTGCCAGTATCAAAAAAATGAAAAGGATATAACCAATGAAGGATACAGCCTAATTCAATAATTAGGGGCTATTTTGCTCAATTATATGCCAATGAATACGATAATCTAAATGAAATGAACATTTAGAAAAATATAGATTGTCCAGATTAACAGAGAAGGAAATAAATTACTTAAATAGCCCCATTTTAGAAAAAAAAGATTGAACAAGCCATTAATGAACTTCCTAAGAAAAAATCTCCAAGATGAGATAGATTTATAAGTGAATTTTACCAAACATTTAAAGAATAATTCATTCTAATCCTATATAAACTATTTGGAAAAATAGAGGAAGAAGGAGTCTTTCTTTTTATGACACAGATATAGTGCTGATACCTAAACCAAGAAGGGCCAAAAGAAAGCTAGAAAATTATATTAAAATTCCCTAATGAATATTGATGCAAAAATCTTAAATAAAGCATTAGCAAAGAAATTACACCAACTTATCACCAGGATAATACACTATGACCACGTAGCATTTATACCAGGAATGCAGGACTGGTTCAATATAAGAAAAACTATTTGCATAATTTACTATATTAAAAACAAAACTAACAAATCATATGATAATCTCAATAGATGCAGAAAAAGATGCATAGTAATAAATGGAGTTTTTCTTAAAGTGATCAGTAGCATCTATCTAAAACCAGCAGCAAGCCTTCTATGTCATGCGGATAAACTAGAAGCATTCTCAATAAGATCAGGTGTGAAATGTTTGCCCACTATCAGCACTACTATTCAATATTGTACTAGAAATGTTAGTTTTAGCAATAAGAGAAGAAAAATAAATCAAAAGAATTAGACTAGAATGATAAAATGGGTACAATGAGGAAACAAAATTATTACTCTTTGCAGATAATATGATAGTATACTTATATTATCAACTAAAAGTCTACTAGAAACAATTAACAACTTTAGCAAAATCGCAGGATATTAAATAAACCCACATAAATTATTGGTCTTTCTATACGTTACTAACAAAGTCTAGCAGCAAGAGATGGAAAGAGAAATCCCATTTAAAATCATTGTAGATGATATAAAATATTTGGGAGTCTACCTGCCAAGACAAAGCCAGGAACTATATGAACACAATTACAAAACACTTTCCAAACAAATAAATTTAGATCTAATCAACCAGGAGACTATCAAGTGCTCATGGGTAAGCCAAGCTAAAATAATAAAAATGATAGTTCTACCTAAATTAATCTATTTATTTAATGCTATATCAATCAAACTGTCAAGAAATTACTTTATGGAGCAATAAAAAATGATAATAAAATTCATCTGGAAGAACAAAAGGGCAAGAATTTCAAAGGAATTAATGAGGAAAAAAAGGAAAAAAAAAAGAAAAAAAAGAAGAAAAAAAGAAAAAAAGAAAAAAAAAGGAAGATGGCCTAGCTAAACTACATTATAAGCTTAAAACTATATTATATTAATAATATAAACTATATTATAAAGCAGTGATCATCAATACCATTTAGTACTGGTCAAGAGATAGAGTAGTTGATCAGTTAAATAGATTAGGTTTATAAGAAACAATAGACAATGACTATAATAATCTAGTGCTTAATAAACCCAAAGACTCCTGTTTCTGGAATAAGAACTCATTTTTGACAAAAATTGCTGGAAAAACTGGAAAACAGAATGGCAGAAACCAGGTATTGACCAACACCTAACTCCATATACCAAGATAAGGTCAAAATGAGTTTATGATTTAGACATAAAGGATGATACTATAAGCAAATTAGGAGAATAAAGAATAGTCTCCCTCTCAGATCCACGAAGAAAGAAGGAATTTAGAGTCAAAGAAGAACTAGAGAACATTGTGCAATACAAAATGGATAATTTTGAAGATATATTTTTTAAATGCAGCCAAGATTAAAAGGGAAGCAGAAAACTGGGAAAACATTTTATATCCAAGGTTTCTGATAAAGGTTTCATTTCTAAAATATATAGAGAATTGACTCAAATTTACAAGAATACAAGCCATTCTCCAACTGATAAATGATCAAAGGATATGAACAGACAATTTTCAGATGAAGAAATTAAACCTATTTCTAGACATATGAAAAAATGCTCTAAATAACTATTGATTAGAAAAATGAAAATTAAGACAACACTGAGGTACCACTTCACAACTCTCAGATTGGCTAAGATGACAAGAAAAAATATTGATAAATGCTCGATTGGATGTGGGAAAACTGGCACACTAAAACATTGTTGGTTGAGTTGTAAATTGATGGAATCATTCTGGAGAGCAATATGGAACTTTGCCCAAAGGGCTATCAAAATGTGCATACCCTTTGATCCAGCAGTATCTTTATCTGTATTCCAAAGAGATAATGTAAAAGGGGAAAGAACCCAATTGTTAAAAAGTGTTTGTAGAAGGCTTTTTTGTAGAGGCAAGGAAATGGAAACTAAGTGTCTGCCCATCAGCTGAGGAATGTCTGAATAAGTTATGGTATATGGATGTAATGGAATATTATTTTTCCATAAGAAATGATGGGAAGGGGGGCGGAGCCAAGATGGCGAACTGCGGACAGCTTTCTCTGTGAACTCCCGGGACATTCCCTCAAACTCAGATAAAGTAAGCCTTCCAACTGGTTTCTAAGTGAGAGCAACTCCAAGCATTCGGACTACAACACACTTCTATCAAAGATCTACAGTGAAAGAACTCCGGAGAAGGTTAGCCTCAGGGGAAATCGGCCGCTGATCGCAATCAGACTCCAGCCGGGGCGGAAGTCAGGGCTGCGATAGAGGGGCGGATTTCGGGCACCCAGGAAGCCCCTGGGTGATGCCTGGGCCACTTTGCTCTGCTTGCAGGCAGGTGCTTTGGCAGATCTGCCTTTGGAAAAGGGTGGATCCAGACCAGCTGAAAACGTGGTCCTAGTGCGAATCTAGCCCGACCAGCCTCAGACCGGAAGTCAACTCGGCAAACTGCCCCAGGGCAAATATAAATCGTTTCAGTTTTCTCTGGTTTTGACCAATATCCCAACTTTAAATCATGAGCAAGAAGCAGAAGAGAGCTCTCACCATAGAAAGCTTTTACGGAGAAAAAATAGAACAGTCCCCAGATCCTGACATTATGAAAACAATCCCAGATGAAGCCACAAAGGCAGACTTAAGTTGGTCTCCCTTTCAGAAGGCTTACCTGGA
>JAJPUD010022898.1:0-20715 GCA_023553655.1 Myrmecobius fasciatus | reverse complement strand
TCAGGGGAAAATAGAATAGAAAATAATTTAAAACTTAATAATCTAATCCTAAAGAATGAGTGGGTGAAACAACAAATCATCAACACAATTGATAATGTTATCCAAGAGAATGACAATTATGGGACAACATACCAAAATTTGGGGGATACAACTAAAGCAGTTCTTATGGGATATTTTATGTGTCTAGATGATAAATAAAATAAAGAGAAGATCAGTGAATTGAGTATGCAACTTAAAAATCTAGAAAAAGAACAAAATAAAAATCCTCAAGTAAATATCCTATTTGAAATTCTAAAAACAAAAGATTAATAAAATTGAAAGTAAGAAAATTATTGAACTAAAAAACAAAACTAAGTTTGTATTACTAAAAAAACTAACAAATACATATATTTACTTAATTTGATTAAAAAAGGAAAGGAGAAAATGAAATTACTATAATAAAAAATGAAAGAGGTAAATTTTTCATCCATAAGAGCAATAATTAAGAGATATTTTGCCCAATTGTATGCCAATGAAGCATTCTCATTCTTACAGGATCAGTAAAGTGAGTTGCAGAAAGAGAGAGAAAACAAAAACTATCTTAGTAAGATGTCTAAATATCCTCCTATCAGAACTAGATAAATCTAGCCACAAAATAGATGAAAGAAGTTAAGAAAGTAAATAGGATTTTTTTTAAAGTTCTGTAAAATAAACTTCTGGAGAAAATTGAATGGGGGTAGAAAGGAATATATCTTTTCCTCAGTGGTACATGGCCATTACATAAAAATTGACCATATATTAGTGCATAAAAAATCACAATCAGGCACATACATTAAATTCATCATTTTCAGAAAATGGTACAATAAAATTATGCATAAACAAAACACCAAGGGAAAATAGTCTAAAAATCAATTGGACTATAAATAATCTAATCCTAAAGAATGAGTGGGTCAAATAACAAATCATAGAAGCACTTAAGAATTTCATCCAAGAAAATAAAAATAAGGAGACTATATTAAATCTCATGGAAAGCAGCCAAAGCAGGCAAAGCAGCCAAATTTCTGAGGGGAAATTTTATATCCCTGCCTGCTTATATGAATAAAATAGAGAAAGAGGAGATCACTGAATTGGATGTGAAATTTTAAAAGCTAGAAAAAGTATAAATTGAAACTCCCAATTAAATACCAAATTAGGAATTCTGAAATTTATAGAAGAGATTACTAAAATTGAAAGTAATAACACTAGCAAACTAATAAATAATACTAAAAGTTGGTTTTGTGGGGAAAAACAAATATATATATTTGGTTATTTTGATTTTTTTAAAAAAAGAAGAGAAGCAAATTACCAGTATAAAAAATGAAATGGATGAATTTACCAACAATGAAGAGGAAATTAAAGCAATAATTAAGAATTATTTTGCCCAACAGTATGTCAATAAATCTGACAGTCTAATTGAAATTAAATGAATGAATAATTTTACAAAATGTGTTTGTCTGATTAACAAAAGAAAAAATAAAATACTTAACTTCATTTTATACAAAATTTCTTCACTTGCTCTTACCAGATGTTCAACATCTAGAGGATGTGCTGATGGTTGTGGTGAATATATGTTTTCTTGAATGATCACAATCAACAAAGTATTGATTCGTCCTTTGTTGCTTCTCAACTTCAAAGATTGTCTTGAGTGCACCAATCATCTGAACCAAAAAATCATGCACTAATTTTCCCTCCACTTTAATCTTTACTTGTAGCTTTTTTAAAAAGCTAAGTTACTTGCCGTTAGTGTAGTAACTGAGCTTGATGTTGTGTTCATACTCGTTAATGGCACTTAACAACATCATTGAAAACATACTGAAAAAGCATAACAGCAAGCATACAGTCTTGTTTCACTCCATTAATGACTGGGAAAATAAAAGAAAAGTTCACACGAAATTCAATAAACTAGAATCCAAGCAAATATGTAGTCAGGAAATTGATGTACAATACTGATGAACTTCTCTGGGCACCCACATTTTGACAATCCCTCCCGACAGAATCAAAGGCCTTTGTCAGATTCACAAAAGTTGTGGACAGATGTCTCTTCCATATTTTTCATGGAGTTATCAGGAAGCAAGCACCATATTGACCATTTCTTAGCTATTGTTAAAGCCACACTAGCTTTCAGATAAATGATCATCTTCCAGTTGAAGGATTATCCTGTTAAGGAGAATTCTAGTGAAAATCTTGCCAGCAATAAGTAACAAAGACAGGCTAATCCGTGATTGTTATGGGACAATCCATTTCCTTTACCTTTATAAAAATAAACAAAGGCATCCTCGACCTCCTGAGAGATAACCTCCTCATGCCATATCACCCAGAAAATTTCAGTCAGCTTTTCCCTGAGCAATTGAATCCTGCCATGTGACTCTTACCTAGAATAAAATGAGAAACAGATGCTTTGCTATAGGAGAGGTACCTAATGTCATTCAAAAAATTCTTGTTCAGTTGGAAATTCAACTACAGAAAGACTGACTTCAACTTAAGGTCAATGGCTTCACCCTCAATTGATTATGGTTGCTTGTCTACACTATGGAAATATTCAACCCATCTTTTTTTTTTTATTTTGAAGTTGTTCTTTTTTTATTTTCAAAACATACATATAGTTTTCAACATTCATCCTTGCAAAACCTTGTGCTCCAAATTTTTTCTCCCTCCTGTTTCCCTAATTCCTTCTCTAGATGGCAAGCAATCAAACATGTTAAATATTTGCAATTCTTCCATACATATTTCCACAATTATTATATTGGAGAAGAAAAATCAGATTAAAATGCTAAAAAAAAGAGAAAGAAAACAAAATGCAAGGGAACAACAAAGAAGTAAAAATACTATATTTGTAATCCAGATTGTAATCCAGAGGACCCACAGTCCTCTCTCTGGGTATAGATGGCTCTTTCCATCACAAGATCATTGGAATTGGTCTGAATCAGCTCATTATTGAAAAGAGCCATGTCCACCAGAATTGATCATAGTATAATCTTGTTGTTATTGTGTATAATGTTCTCTTGGTTCAATTCACTTCACTTAGCATCAGTTCACATACATCTCTCCAGGACTTTTTGAAATCATCCTGCTGATCATTTCTGATAGAACAATAATATTCCATAACATTCATATACTATAACTTATTCAGCCATTATCCAATTGATGGGCATCCAGTCAGTTTCCAGTTTCTTGCCACTACAAAAAGGACTACTTCACACATTTTTGCACATGTGGGTCCTTTTCCTTTTTTATAATCTCTTTGGGATACAGGTCCAATAGAGACACTGCTGTATCAAAGAGTATGCAGTTTGATAGTCCTTTGGGCATAAAAAAAAAGACCAAATGCCTTTGGACATTTGCTCTCCAGAATGGCTAGATCAGTTCACAACTCCACCAACAATACATTAGTTTCCCAGTTTTCCTACATCCCCTCCAACATTCATCATTATCTTTTTTCCTTTCATCTTAGAAAATCTGAGAGATGTGTAAGAATTGTCTTAATTTGCATTTCTCTGATAAATAGTGATTTAGAACATTTTTAATATGACTAGAAATGGTTTTAAATTTTTCATTTGAAAATTGTCTGTTCATATGCTTTGACCATTTATCCAATGGAGAATTGCTTGTATTCTTATAAATTAGAGTCAGTTCTCTATATATTTTGGAAATGATGCATTTATGAGAACTCTTGGATGCAAAAATTTTCCCAAGTCAGAAAAAGAATTATTGTGAAAGATAATAATAAATGAAGAAACAACATGCCAAAACTTCTTACTATACAACAATCTATTTATCTATCATCTGTCTACATATATGGTTATATGATATATTATATCATAAATATTATATATATATAAGATATATATTAAGAGAGAGAATAAGGATACTTAATACATTTTTGAAATACTGACAACATCAAAAATTCACTTATTATTATCAAATTTATGCCAAGAATTCAAGGATGACATAATATTTTGAAAACCAATTAAAATAATTAAATACATTATTTTTATCATTAATCAATGTGGCTCCATCAGCACTGAGTTGTTGAAATGTGCTATAGGTTTTTGGCCCATTAGGCAACACAAAAACACATTGAATCATTATTAGTAGAATAGACTGAATTTCATCTGCCTTTTTATTGAGCCAAGAATTCAGCATATCTCTAAATTTTGCTTGCACACTACTTTTGATAGAACTAAACACTATCTCCTTATAGACAGATTGACTATTCTGCGGATAAACCCTGTGGAGTTCTTGTTTTTTTTATTTAGCAGCTTCAGAATTCCACCAGCATTTTCATCACAGGAAAATAATGAGGACAATTAGGACAAAGATGAAGGATGAAAAGAAAAAGGAGAAGGAAGAGGAGAAACAAGAAAAAGATAAAGACTGCAGAATTGTATCATATAAATTTGAATGCAAAAGTGATCTTATATGTTATCAGTTGCTGTTGAAGAAGAAATCCAAGAACAGAGTAACAGCTCAGAAAAAGACAGGTTACCCAGATGATCAATCATATTGACTGACAGAAATTAATCAAGTACACAACAGAATGGCTAAATTAAACCTTAAAAATGTCCTTTCCATGCAGATGTTATTCTCATTAAGGTAGTTTTTTGGACAGTTCCTTTGATAGAATGAGACACTAAACTTTACACTTCCTGAACTATACATGTGTTTTCCTCATCCAAATATCTTTCAGGTTTTTGTAAATATGTGGCCACTCTCCTCCAAGATATTTTTAATCCATCTATGACAGAGTGTAATGTAGATTTTTGTGTGAATTATGATTTGTTAAATGTATCTGCTTGTTTCAATAAACAAATACTTCTGTTACAATTATTTTACTTTGTGAAAAGTACATGATTTTGTGTAATATTTAAAAGTATCAATATTGTGAGTGACTGATTTTTGTAAATTAATGGTTTACTTAGGGCTCAGATGCTAAAGCAGTTTTTAGGAGAGACTATTCCCCATAGTTGAATTCACCTAAGACTTTGAAGGAATTTAAATTAAACCCCAGGGTGATATCACTTCTCTGGAAATAAAAGTCTAGCCAGGATGAGAGCAGGTTGGAGCAATGAGCCAGTCCAGTAAGTGAGTAAGTAAACATATGCTCATGTGATAGATTCTGGGAATAATGCTTAAATTTATAGCAGCACTTTTGGGTTGTAAGAAAAGAACTGGAAATGAAATGGATTTCCATTAGATGGGGAAAAGTTAAAAAAAATTCTGATATATTAAAGATTGAGTTTGAATTCTATCTTAAGAAATGATGAATATAAAGAATTCAAGAAAATTCAAGGAAAAAACTGTTATTAAACTGATTCAGAGCAAAATGAGCAGAACCCGAAAAGCACTGAACACACTAATGTACAGGGAAAGAACTTTGAAAGACTTCAAGACTATAATTAAAATATAATAAACAACTGTAACTTCAGAATACTGGTGTCTTTAGTTCTTAAACTAGGCATTCAGAACAAGACTTGCATTTTCAGAAATAGTGTGCATTGTTTGTTTAATAACATTTTATAAGACAAGCCTTATATTTGAGTAAGTGAAAGCAAATTAGTTTGGAGTGACAGAAATGCAAAAAAAAAAATAAAACAAAAAGAATCAAAAGCAAGTTTTTAGAAACACAGAAAAAAATTCAGTTGAGGGTAAAAACAAATGAAGTTATTTGCTTAATATCTGGTTAAATTCAATATGCCATCATGAAAACAATACTTATAATCACTGATGACATTAAGACTGAAACTGAAAAATCTCTAGAAATTGATATGCAGTGGACAATGCATCAATATAGTAAGTCCTAAGGAGGGAAAGGACACAAGGTAACCTAAGAAGGGGCAAACTGGACCATATTATTAGTGAAATTAGAACTATGAATAACCCCACACTTCCAACATAGACAAAATATAGATACTCAATCTCAAAAATAAACAAGTAAATTAATGAATAAATAAGAAAATAAATAAACAAAATAGAATAGATGAATAAATGAATGAATAAGTTAATACATATTTTAATACAATAAATCTTCATATTTTGGGAGGGAAAGCTTTTTATTATCCTATTTTTGTGTGTACAGTAAAAACAATTGTACTTATTGATGATTAAGTTCATAAGAAAAAATAAAATTGAAAAATATTATTCAATCTTCCTGAAGCTCACTTTCCTCATTTATATAACGAGTAGATTATACTCTGATCTCTAAAGTCCCTTCCAGTTTTAAATTTATGAGTCTGTGATACAGTCCTACTCTCCAGTTTTCTTCCAAATGTAACCATTGCTCAACATAATTAATTTTTTTAATATTATAAATTTTCAAGTGTATTGATAGAATTAATACTTTATCTATATATAGCATCTTTCATTCAAGGTACACATAGACAAACTCTTTACTTTTAATAATGCCTGGGTGGTACCAACTTAGTTTAGGATACAAGTTGTATGTGTTAAATGCCAAATGTAATGGGGTCCAGATATTGAAGAACATCAACCTATTTTATCTCTTTTTAACAAATGAACATACAAAGAAGAAAGTACTTGAAGCAATCCTGTCTCTTCCCACTGAGTCCATTCTTCATTCAACTGTCAAATTTATCATAAAACAAAAGTCTGATTATATATATTAAACAAACCTTTATTCCATAAATTCCAATGGTTCCTTATTGCCTGCATGATGAAATATAAAAATTTCCTATTTACTTTTAACCCGATTTCTCCTAAGGAGAGAATAGAAAGCTGGCTTTAATATCATTTTGACCAGAATTCTATATATGCCTCTGATATACAATACTGACTATGTGATCTTTAGCAAGTCATTTAATCTCTGCATACCTATTCTTAAGCCAAAAGTTGCAGGCAGTCTCAGAGAAGTACCAATGATGAGTGTTTTCTCATCAGTGATATGCTATCTACTGCAAAGAAATAAAAAGGCTTCACTCTCTTTAGATATGCAGTTAGGTAGAAAGGTAGAGATTTATCTATCTTTGCACATGCTCAAAATTCAAGTTATTCTTAATGATTAAACAATAGAAATGATAGGTATTTCCCTTGATTTTTCTAGCTTCAAGTAAGTAAGTGAGGGCAATTTTAAGATGCATACTGGAAAAAGAAAGCTATTACCAGAAGTCTGTTCTTTTCTCCCGGCTTAACATGAAGCCATGAGTATGTGGTTCTAATATGATTTATTATTTCTCTTCCTAAAAGATCAGGAAAATCCTGAACTGGAATCTATGATAGAGTTTGACCATAGGTAAGTTTACTCAGCAAACACAGCTCAGAAGAACCACCAGGAACCAGTCCAGCAGAAAACTAACCCCAAAGCAAATTCTGGGTCTTGTAAATAAGTGAGTCACTCTACATATTAGTTATGCTGTTTGCAGAAATTACATTGATTGGAGCAATGCTTTGTATCAACTAATTTAAGTCTGAGCCCACTCTTCACATTTAATGAGGGAGCATTACAGAACACATGTACCCAGATCTTGGAAAGAAAGTTCATTTGTTTTTGCTTCTGTTCCTGGATATCTTCATATAAGTATATATTCCTTGCAAATTCTAATTGATATAAATTAGTAAACAAAACTGGTTTCCTAATCTATCAATATTATGTATGAGATATAAACTGGTGGTTGGTATTGGGTAGAATACACTAGAATAGGAATTCAAACGCATTGCATTAAAAGATACCTGCACTCCAAATCCCCAGACCACTGCTAGAGCTATAAGGGGAAATGTAATTAGTCTTCCTCTAGGAGATCCAAATCTTCAGTGTAGGAAGTTTGTCTAAGGATTGCCAGAGTCATACTATAAAAAATAGATGGCTTTGGAGTCAGAAGATGTGGGTTGAAACCTTAGATATGCCATTTACTCATTGAATGACTTTGAACAAATGACAGTATTTTTGGAGCTATTTCCTAAACTATAAAAGGAGAGACTGGACTAGATAACCACAATGATTCCTTATGTTTTCAAATGAGCTAATGATAGCAACTGCATATTTATTTTGTCATATATTAACTATTTGTATAATTATAAAAGTATAAACATATTAATTTGAATAAAACATGAACCAAGGAAAAAAAGAAAAAATATGATATTTATTATATCTATACAAAACAAACAGGAACATTTTATTATATTGATAAAGGAATAAACAGACACAAAAATTCATAATGTCCAACCTTCAAAAGAAAGAGAGCTCACTCAGTATGGTATGTGCATGGTCATTGGGAGGAAGACTAAATTTTTTCCTAATGCTTCAGAACTAGGTGAATTAGTTTTACAAATTGTTCACAGACCGCTAACAAATTATTCCTCTTTTAATACATATATTTACATACAGAAATTTTATTTAGGCAGGAAGTATTTCATCTCTTAATAGTTCTAGAAAGTATGCCTCAAATTGATTACTCAGAGCGCATAGTATCAATAATAAGCTATGAAATGAATAAGCAAAACCTGTATCCCACAGGACTGATATCAATAAAGCTCTTAGATAACACATAAAGTCAAAATTAGAGTCCTTTCTTTCTGACATATGTGAAAGACCAGCTTTTACTAGTCTTCATTTATGTCAATGTTTTCCCAGACTAAATAGAGAAAATTTAACTCAAATAATAATTCATAAGTGTTTCTGGTCCCGACTCTCATCTAATGCAAATTCTAATCTTCTAATTACTTTTCACTATTTCCATTGACTGTGGGAAAATTCCATATTGATTAGAGTACATGTGGGAAAGCAGAATAAACATTATTATGTGCTGGCAATGTGCTAAATGCCAAAGATAGAAAATGAGGTAAAAGTCAGCCTCTGCCCTTAAACTCACAAACTAATGAGGGAGACAACATGCAAATATCTATGTTTAAACAAACTATGTACAGAACATATGGTGGCACAGAATACAGAGTTTCTGGCAGGAAATCAGGTAGACTCATTTTTTTGAATTCAAATCTGAGCTCAGATACTGGCTGAGCAAGTAAATTCCTTAACCTTGTTTGTTTTTTTTTTTTGTTAAGAAAACCCCCAAATGGGGTCACAGAAGACTCATAAGGGGATGAAACTACTGAACAACAATTTGGAGAAACTCAACAGAAGGAAGTCATTAGAATAAAGATGAATTAGGAAAAGTTTTCTGTGGAAGATGGAATTTTATCTGACATTTGAAGGAAGAAAGGAAGCAGAGTTGAGGTGGAAGAGTTTTCCATGCATAGGAAAGATTAAAATTTTTGAGCAGCAAAGATGTTTCTAGGTAGACTCTGAAATCTGAGTTTCTGTCTTCCTTCCTTTCCCTATCATCCCACCAGTCACTCTTTCAGTTCTAATATTTCACAAGTATACCCAAAGACCAAATTAGGGGGGATAAACCTTGAGTGTATTTTGGGCTTAAAAAAAATCCATCCTGTCACTGAGGAAAGTCTTTGATCTTATTTCACCAAATTAAGAGAACTGCTACTTAAAGGCTTCATAGATATTCCAGTATCTTCATAGCTGCCTATTTAGTGAAACTGCTTTTAGATCATTTATAGGCCTGTTATCAGATGACATGTATTTAAGCACTAACATTTTCTAAAGTGTGTCTAAAATGCCTCTCTCTGGTGTATTATTCATAACAACATGCATACACACAAGGATTCTCTTTTATAAAATACCTCTTTCAAAATAGACCAAAAACCAATTGGAAACTAAATAATTTTATCCTAAAGAATGAATGGGTGAAACAGCAAATTACAGACACAATTACTAATTTCATTCAAGAGAATGACAATAATGAGACAACATACCAAAATTTGTGGGATACAGCCAAAGCGGTAATAAGGGGAAATTTTATATCTCTACATGCTTATTTGCATAAAATAGAGAAAGAGAAAATCAATGAATTGGACTTGCAACTAAAAAGCTAGAGAAAGAACAAATTAAAACCCCCCAATCAAATACCAAACTTGAAATCCTAAAAATGAAAGGAGAGATTAGTAAAATTGAAAGTAAAAAAAACTATTGAATTAATAAATAAAACTAAAAGTTGGTTTGATGAAAAAACCAACAAAATAGATAAACCGCTAGTTAATTTAATTAGAGAAAGGAAAGAGGAAAATAAAAAATGAAAAGGGAGAACTTTCCACCAATGAAGAGGAAATTAGAACAATAATCAGGAGTTACTTTGCCCAACTTTATGCCAATAAATTTGATAACCTAAGTGAAATAGAGGAATATCTACAAAAATATCAATTGCCCAGATTAACAGAAGAGGAAATAAATTACTTAAATAGTCCCATTTCAGAAAAAGAAATAGAACAAGTCATTAATCAACTCCCGAAGAAAAAATCCCCAGGACCAGATGGATTTACATGTGAATTCTACCAAACATTTAAAGAACAATTAACTCCAATATTATATAAACTATTCAAAAAAATAGGGAATGAAGGACTCCTACCAAACTCCTTTTATGATACAGACATGGTACTGATACCTAAACCAGGTAAAACAAAAACAGAGAAAGAAAATTATAGACCAATCTCCTTAATGAATATTGATGCAAAAATCTTAAATAAGATATTAGCAAAGAGATCACAGAAAATCATTCCCAGGATAATACACCATGACCAAGTAGGATTTATACCAGGAATGCAGGGATGGTTCAATATTAGGAAAACTATTAACATAATTGACTATATTAATAACAAAATTAACAAAAAACATATGATAATCTCAATAGATGCAGAAAAAGCATTTGATAAAATCCAACATCCATTCCTATTAAAAACATTAGAGAGTATAGGAATTAATGAACTTTTCCTTAAAATAGTCGGTAGCATCTATTTAAAACTATCAGCTAGCATCATATGTAATGGTGATAAACTGGAACCATTCCCAATAAGATCAGGGGTGAAACAAGGTTGCCCACTATCACCATTACTATTCAATATTGTATTAGAACTGCTAGCCTTGGCAATAAGACAAGAAAAAGAGATTAAAGGAATTAGAGTAGGTCATGAGGAAACCAAAATATCACTCTTTGCAGATGATATGATGGTCTACTTAGAGAACCCTAGAGAATCCACTAAAAAACTATTAGAATTAATCCACAACTTTAGCAAAGTTGCAGGATACAAAATAAATCCACATAAATCATCAGCATTTTTATACATCACCAACAAAATGCAACAGCAAGAGATACAAAGAGAAATTCCATTCAAAATAACTATCGATAGTATAAAATATTTGGGAATATATCTGCCAAGGGAAAGTCAGGATCTATATGAGCAAAACTACAAAACACTCGCCACACAAATAAAGTCAGAACTAAACAATTGGAAAAACATCAAGTGCTCTTGGATAGGTCAAGCAAATATAATAAAGATGGCAATACCTCCTAAACTAATCTATCTATTTAGTGCTATACCAATCAAACTCCCAAGAGATTATTTAACTGACCTAGAAAAAATAACAACAAAATTCATCTGGAAAAACAAAAGGTCAAGAATTTCAAGGGAATTAATGAAAAAAAATGCAAATCAGGGGGGCCTAGCTGCACCAGATCTAAAACTATATTATAAAGCAGTGGTCACCAAAACCATTTGGTACTGGATAAGAAATAGAGTAGTGGATTAGTGGAATAGGTTAGGTTCACAGGACAAAATTCTAAATGACAATAGTAATCTAGTGTTTGATAAACCCAAAGACCCCAGTTTTTGGGATAAAAACTCACTATTTGACAAAAACTGCTGGGATAATTGGAAACTAGTATGGAAGAAATTAGGCATTGACCCACACCTAACACCATATGTCAAGATAAGGTCAAAATAGATTCATGATCTAAGCATAAAGAATGATATTATAAACAAATTAGAACAATGTAGGATGGTTTACCTCTCAGACCTGTGGAGGGGGAAGGAATTTGTGACCAAAGAAGAACTAGAAGTCATTATTAATCAGAAAATAGATAAGTTTGACTATATCAAGTTAAAAAAGGTTTTGTACAAACAAAATGAATGGAGACAAGATTAGAAGGGTAGCAGTAAACTGGGAAAATATTTTCACATCCAAAGGTTCTGATAAAGGCCTCATTTCTAAATATATAGAGAATTGACTCAGATATATAAGAATTCAAGCCATTCTCCAATTGACAAATGGTCAAAAGATATGAACAGACAATTTTCAGACCAAGAAATTGAAACTATCTCTGGTCACATGAAAAGGTGCTCCAAGTCACTATTGATCAGAGAAATGCAAATTACGACAACTCTGAGATACCACTACACACCTGTCAGATTGGCTAAAATGACAGGAAATGATAATGATAACTGTTGGAGGGGATGTGGGAAAACTGGGACACTGATACATTGTTGGTGGGACTGTGAACAGATCCAACCATTCTGGAGAGCAATTTGGAACTATGCTCAAAAAGTTTTCAAACTGTGCATACCATTTGACCCAGCAGTGTTTCTACTGGGGCTATATCCCAAAGAGATTTTAAAGGAGGGAAAGGGACCCACATGTGCAAAAATGTTTGTGGCAGCCCTTTTTGTAGTGGCAAGAAACTGGAAATTGAAAGGATGCCCATCAATTGGAGAATGGCTGAATAAATTATGGTATATGAATGTTATGGAATATTATTGTTCTGTAAAAAACGACCAACAGGAGGATTTCAGAGAGGCCTGGAGAGACTTGCATGAACTGATGCTGAGTGAAATCAGCAGAACCAGGAGAACATTATACACAGCAACAAGACTATACGATGATCAATTTTGATGGACATGTTTCTCTTCCACAATGATGTGATTCAAACCAGTTCCTATTGTTCAACGATGGAGATAGTCATATACATCCAGAGAGAGGCCTGTGGGAACTGAGTGTGAACCACAACACAGCATTTTAACGCTTTCTGTGCATATTTCCATGCATTTTGTTTTGCTTCTTAGGTTGTTTTTTCTTCTCTTTCTAGATCTGATGTTTCTTGTGCAGTAAGATAACTGTATAGATATGTATACATGTATTGTATTTGTCATATAATTTATCCTATTTAGCATGTATTAGATTATCTGTCATCTAGGGGTAGGGGGTGGGGGGAAGAAGGGGAAAAGCTTGGGGAAAAAAATGTTTTTGCAAAGGTCAATGTAGAAAAATCACTCATATGTTTTGTAAATAAAAAGCTTTATAAGTTTAAAAAATAAAATAAAATACCTCTTTCATTTTTAAATGATTCCCTCAACATCAGAATAACCTTAGATTCTCTTTTCATATTATAGTATTTTTATTGTCAAAAATCATTCCAACCTCATGCTTCCTGTTATTTCTGCCACCTAAGAGATACAAGAAACTGCAGGGGGAAAATGAGTATATTTGTGTATATTCTGTAGAAGCCACTTGAAAATTCTAGGTGCCCACCAAGTGTCCAAACTAAGTGCTTCATCCTAATGCTTTCATTAATTTTAGCATGAATTAGATAACTAGATTAATTCTTTCTACTTCAGATACTTAAGAACATACAGTATAACTGGCATAATGCAGATTAAAAAGATCGACATAAGGCAGGAGACCAGACAAACCAGTGTTCAAGTTGGATTACCTACTGCTATGAAATGACTTTCATAATGAATAGAGTGCCAGAGTTGATTTGGAACAAAGAAATCTGTGTTTTATACCACCCTTGTTGTTAAGTACCTGCATCATAAATTTCTATATCACTTTATTGCCTTTGTTAGCTTCCTTTTTCTCATTTGTGAGATTGGGATGATGATTCCTTTAGAACCAATTTTTATAGGGTTGTCATGTAATTCAGATAATATTGATAAAAAGATATAATGATGAAGTCAGTCATTAAACTATTTAAATATATTAAGGAAAAGGGGCATCAAGAGGTAAGAAGGTTGTTAAAAATAAACTGTAACTCAAAATTTGATTCTTTCTGCTGCTGCTTCTTTGGGGAAACTGGGTTATGCACTGGTTAAAGTACAGGACTTGGATTTAAAAGATCTGAAATCTTGCCTTAGACACTTGTTAGATATCTAATTTTGTATAAGTCATTTAAACCTTGATTTCCTCAGTTTCCTCATTTTAAACTGGAGAATTAAATGAAAAAAGGTAGGAAAAGCATTTTCAAACCTCAAACCCCTATATAAATACTAGCTATTTTTATGTGAATTTTTATTGTTCAGTCACATTAGTCTCATCAGGGTCTTTGTGACCCTATTTGGCTTTTCTCAACAAATGTACTGGAGTGATTTCCCATTTTCTTCTCTAGCTCATTTTACAGATGAAAAAACTGAGGAAAACAGTTTTCTTGCCTAAGGTCACATAGCTAGCATCTAAGCTGGATTTGAACTCGAGTTTTCCTGACTTCAGGACAGGTTTAACCTAGATGTTCTATTATTTAAATAACATCAGTTAAAAAGAAACAACTGTTTTATTGATCCTTGTTCTCTGCTATCACTGGATAAAAGTTATCAGCATATAACCAAATGTTAGCCTACAGATAATAGAATCAAGAGCAATAAAATTCCCCAAACATACTGTACAACTTAATTTAAGATAAAGATCCCAAAGTAGGCCTGTCCCTCAACCAAATACTGAGGTTGCTAAGAGGAAAGAAGTAACAAAATTTTAGTAAGTTCCAATGTCTCCTGATAATTCCCTTAGGTATACCTAGAAAACTTTCTCCTCAAGGAAGAAATCCAATATTCTTCTGGAAAGATATAATACTCTTTATATATTTCAGAAAAAAATATTTAAGGGAGAAATGTTTCTTTGTTCACTTTATGTTACTATGCCTCACATGCCTGCAAAATTTTATTTAAGAAGGGTATGTTGTGGTACCAATCAAAGAACCCTGGCATTGGAGTCAGAAGGTCTGACTTCAAATTCTAAGTTTACCAATTATTTTATGTGGCCAAAGCAATTGCTTTTTACTGGACTCAGTTTCCTGTAAAATTTGGAACCTGGATAAGATGACCTATGAGGTCACTGTAGGATCCAAATTCTTGATGCTATGAAATTTACTAGGTATTCTTTTCACAAAATATGTAAAGACTAAAATGTTTTTTCCCATGAAATCTTATTTCCAAACCTTATAACGTGATACTAAGATTATTGTTATATCCTTCTTGTTGGTCTTCGTTCCATACCCATCACCCTATACTCCAATCCATCCATCACACATCTGTAAAATCTGTCAGGGGATTTTTTCTTTAGATCTTTTCTCTGACAAGAAAAACAGTTGGTTGTAGGGAATAGAAAGGAAGTTCAATTCAACTAGTATTCAAGTCTCACTTTATGTCTGAGAGGTGTGAAATGGTACCTCAGAGTTGTCTTAATTTTTATTTCTCTAATCAATAGTGATTTGGAACATTTTTTCATATGATTAGAAATGATTTTAATTTCATCATCTGAAAACTGGCTGTTCATATCCTTTCACCATTTTTCAGTGGGGAAATGGATTGGATTCTTATAAATTTGAGATAATTATCTATATATTTTACAAATTAGGACTTTATCGAAAACACTGGATGCAATTTTTCCAGCTTTATGCTTCCCTTCTAATCCTGGATGCATTGGTTTTGTTTGTACAAAAACTTTTTAATTTAATATAATAAAAATTATCCACTTTGTATTTTATAATACTCTCCAGTTTTTGTTTTTGTTTTTGTTTGTTTTTTTTTTGTTGTTGTTGTTGGGTTTTTGTTTTTGTTTTTTTTTTTGTTTTTGATTATAAAATCCTTCCTTTTCCACAGATCTAATAGGTAAACCATCCTTTGTTCTCACAATGTATTAGTGGTATTCTTTCTTTCTAAATCATGAACTCATTTTGACTTCATCTTAGTTTAGGGTTTTAGATGTTGGTCACTGCCTAGTTTTTGCCATATTAATTTCAGTTTTCCAGCAATTTTTGTCAGTGAGTTTTTATTCCAGAACCTAGAATCCAGAAGTTTTGGTTTTATAACCCTAGATTACTATAGTCTTGTGTGTCTTTTGAACCTAATTCAATTCCCTGAGTCACTACTCTATTTGTCACACAGTATGAAATGGTTTTGATGACCACTACTTTATAATATAGTTTTAGGTCGGGTACAGCTAGAACACTTTTATAGGCATTTTTTTCATTAATTCCCTTAAAATTCTTGACATTTTGTTGTTCCATATGACTTTTGTTACTATTTTATCTAATAATATAAAGTAATTTCTTGGCAGTTTGATTGATATGGCACTGAATAAGTAGATTAATTTAGGTAGAATTGCCAATTTTTATACTGTCTTGACCTACTCATGAGCACTTGATATACTTCCAATTGTGTAAATCTAAATTTATTTGAGTGAAAACTGTTTTCTAATAGTTTTCATATAATTCCTGGCTTTACTTTGGTAACTAGACTCTCAGATATTTTATATCATTTATAGGTATTTTAAGTGTGATTCATCTTCCTTTCTCTTGCTGCTGGACTTTGTTGGGAACGTATAGAAATGCCATTGATGTATGTGGGTTTATTTTATATACGGCAACATTGCTAAAGTTCCTAATTTTTCCTAGTGGCTTTTTAGTTGATTATCTTGTATTTTCCAAATATAACATCACATCACCTGCAAAGAATGATAATGTTGTTTCTTTATTACCTACTCTAATTCTTTCTATTTCTTTTTTCTTCTCATTGCTAAACTCAAAATTTCTAGTACAATATTGAGTAGTAGTGGTGATAATGACCAACCCTGTTTCACCCCTGATTTTATTGGTGATGTTCTAGTTTATCCCCATTACATAAAATGTTTTAGAAAGATGGTTTAGATAAATGATTCTGATAATTTTAAAGAAAACTCTATTTATGCCTATGCTCTCTGGTGTTTTTAATAAGAATGGGTGTTGTATCTTATCAAATGCTTTTTTTTATCAATTAAGAGAATCATATAATTTCTGTCAGTTTAGTACTTGATATAGTCAATTATGCTGATAATTTCCCTGATAATGAACCAGTGCTAAATTCCTGCTTAGTCATAGTGAATAATTCTGGAGATAAATTGATGCAATATCTCTGCTAATATTTTATTTAAGATTTTTGCATCAATATTCATTAGGGAAATTGGTCTATAATTTTCTTTTTCTGTTTTGGTAATTCCTTGTTTAGATATCCGCACAATATCTGTGTCACAAAAGGAATTTGGTGGGCCTCCTACTTCCCCTATTTTTCTGAATAGTTTATATAGTATTACAATCAATTGTTCCTTAACTATTTAGTTGAATACACTTGTAAATCCATCCAGCTCTGGGGATTCTTTTTTTCTGGGTTGTTCAGTTTCTTTTTCTAAAATGGAACTAGTAAAGGAATTTATTTTCTGCATTGTTAATCTGGGCAATCAATATTTTTCTAAGTATTCATCTTTGTAATTTAGATTATTGGATTTATTGACACATGATTGGGCAAAATAGCTCCTAATTATTGCTTTAATTTCCTCTTCATTGGTGGTAAATTCACCATTTTTATTTTTGATACTGGTGATATGATTTTCATCTATCCTTTTACTAAGGAAATTAGCAAAAGATCAATCAATTTTGTAATTATTTTCATAAAACCAAGTCTTACTTATATTTATTAGTTCAACAGTTTTCATACTTTTAATTTTGTTAATCTCTCCTATGAATTTCAGAATTGATTTTTAGAATTCATAATTTGATATTTAATTGGTTTTTTAATTTGTTCTTTTTTCTAGCTTTTTAGTTGCATGACCAATTCATCGAGCTCTTCTTTCTCTATTTTATTCATGTAAGCATCTGGTGATATGAAATTCCCCCTAAGAACTGATTTGGCTGCATCCCAAAAGTTTTGGTATGCTGTCTCATTTTTGTCATGGTGATGGATGAAATTATGGATTGTTTCTATGATTTGTTGTTTGACCCACCAATTCTTTGGGAATAGATTAGTTACTTTTCAATTTCTTTTTGGTCTATTTTCCATGACCCTTTATTATACATTATTTTAATTTCATCTTGATCTGAAAAGGATGCATTTATTATGTTTTTCTTTCTGTATTAGATTGTGAGGTTTTTATGCCCTAATGCATGATAAATTTTCATGTAGGTGTCATGTACCAGTAAGAAAAAGGTATATTGCTTTCTATTCCCAAACAATTTTCTCCAAAGTTCTATCATAACTAAATTTTCTAAAATTCTATTCATCACTTTTCATCATTTATTCTTTCTTGTTAATTTTGTGGTTAGATTTGTCTTGTTCCAGACAATTTTCAGATTATGAAATTAAAATTATTTCTAGTGATATGAAAAGGTGTTCCAAATCACTATTGAACAGAGAAATGCAAATTAAGACAACTCTGAGACACCACTACACAACTGTCAGATTGGCTAAGATGACAGGAAAAGGTAATGACGAATGTTGGAGGGGATGAGGGAAAACTGGGACACTGATAGATTGTTGGTGGAACTGTGAATGGATCCAACCATTCTGGAGAGCAATTTGGAACTATGCCCAAAAAGTTATCAAATTGTGCATACCCTTTGACGCAGCAGTATTTCTATTGGGACTATATCCCAAAGAGATCTTAAAGGAAGGAAAGGGACCCATATGTGCAAAAATATTTGTGGCGGCCCTTTTTGTAGTGGTTAGAAACTGGAAACTGAGTGGATGCCCATCAATTGGAGAATGGCTGAATAAATTATGGTATATGAATATTATGGAATATTATTGCTCTGTAAGAAACGACCAACAAGATGATTTCAGAGAGGCCTGGAGAGACTTGCATGAACTGGTGCTGAGTAAAATCAGCAGAACCAGGTGATCATTGTACACAGCAAAAATAAGATTATATGATGATCAATTCTGAAGAACATGGTTTTCTTCAATAATGAAATGTTTCAAACCATGTCCAGTTGCTCAGTGATGAAGAAAGCCATATACACTCAGGGAGAGGTCTATGGGATCAAAGTCTGGACCACAACATAGCATTTTCACACTCTCTATTGATGTTTGCTTACATTTTTTTCCTATACACATATTCTATTTGTCAAATATTTTAGCATAATTAACATGTTCCTGCCATCTACAGGAGGGGGTGGTGGGTAGGAGGGAAAAATTTGTAACAGAAAGCTTTGCAAAGGTCAGTGTAGAAAACCAACCTATGCCTATGTTTTGCAAATAAAAAGCTTTAATTAAAAAAAAGATCTGTCTTGTTCTGAAAGAGGGAGTTTGAGATTCCTTACTAGTATAATTTTACTGACTATTTCTTCTTGCAACTCACATAACACCTTCTTTAAGAATTTGCATGTTAGACTATTTGGTGTATGTATGTCTGCTATTGCTATTTCTTCATTGTGTCTATTATCTTTAAGCAAGATATTACTTTCTTATTTATATCTTTTAATTAAATCTTTTTTGTCTTCTGCGGGCCTCTTGGACAAATCTGTCCTGATTGTGGGCAGGTGGTTTGGAGGGTCTGCCTTTTGAGGGGGATAGATTGTGAACCACTGAACCTGATGAGCATCGGACCTAGCTGCCATTACACAGCACCTTAAAGCAATCAATCAATCAACAGGACTGATCAGCACCAGAAATAATTCAATCAGTGGAGCTGCCCAATACCTGAAATAATTCAATCATCATAACCGCCCCTGGGTGAACTGAAGCAGAACTGCCCAGCACCTGACATAATTCAATCAGCAGAACTGCCCAGTTCCTGAAATAACTCAATCAGCAGAACTGCCCCAGGGCAAATTAAAGCAGCTGTCCCACCTTTGCCCTAAACAGACCTCATACCTTTAAAAAAAAATGAATAAAAAACCAAAAAGAGCTCTCACCATAGACAACTTTTATGGAGAGAGGGAAGAACAGACCTCAAATCCCGAGGCCCCTAAAGGTAAAGCAACTCCAGAAAAAGCCCCAAAGAGAGACATAAACTGGTCTCCATGTCACAAGGCTTTCTTTGAAGATTACATAAAAAATCTTAAAAGAGAGTTAGAAGAAACATGGGGAAATGAAATGAGATCACTGAAAAATAAAATAGAAAAAATGGAAAAAGAATGCAATGAACAAAAAAATGTAATTGGTCAATTGCAAAAGGAACTAAAAACAGTAACTGAAGAAAATAAGACATTAAAAATTAGAATCAAACAACTGGAAATGAATGACTCATCAAGACTTCAAAAATCAGTCGAACAAAAACAAAAAAATGAAAAGATAGAGAAAAACATGAAATATCTCCTAGGAAAAACAACTGACCTGGAAAATAGATCTAGGAGAGACAATCTAAGGATTATAGGGATTCCTGAAAGCCATGATGAAAAAAAGAACCTAGACACTATCTTCCAGGAAATCATAAAAGAAAACTGCCCTGATATTTTAGACCCAGAAGGCAAAATACTCCTTGAAACAATCCACCGATCACCTCCTGAAAGAAACCCAAAAATTAAGTCCCCCAGAAATATTGTGGCTAAATTCCAGAACTATCATACCAAGGAAAAGATATTACGAGAAGCCAGAAAGAAACAATTTAAATATCGGGGAGCCACAATTAGGATCACACAGGACCTAGCAGCTTCTACTTTGAAGGATCGAACGGCCTGGAATCAGATATTCCGAAGGGCAAAGGAACTTGGATTACAGCCAAGAATAAGTTACCCAGCTAGAATGAGCATTATCTTCCAGGGAAGAAGATGGTCATTCAATGATATAGGAGAATTTCACCTATTTCTACTGAAAAGACCAGAA
>JAJPUD010022897.1:0-20716 GCA_023553655.1 Myrmecobius fasciatus | reverse complement strand
TTCCTTCCTTCCTTCCTTCCTTCCTTCCTTCCTTCCTTCCTTCCTTCTTTCCTTCCTTCCTTCTTTCCTTCCTTTCTCTCTCTCTCTCTCTTTCTTTTCTTCCTCCCTCCCTCCTTCCTTCTCTCTCTCTCCCTCTCTCCCTCCCTCCTTCCCTGCCCCCTTTTTCTTTCTCCCTGCCCCCCTCTCTTCTTCTTTCTTGGTGAGGCAATCAGGGTTAAGTGACTTGCCCAGGGTCACAATGCTATTGAATGGAAAGTGTTTGCTACTGCATTTGAACTCAGGTCCTCCTGACTTTAGGGTCTGTGCTCTCTTCCAGAGCAACACTGGACCCCCCCCAGAGGTCTACCATTTCTAAATGATCTAACTCATCTAAAATGAATTCAGATCTTTAGTTATTTCTTTTTCACTTACTGGGGCTCATATTTCTCTAGGTTTGAAAGGGGGTATATTGAGGTCCCCCATTATTATAGTTTTACTATTTCTTATTATAATTCATTTAACTTTTTCTTTAAGCATTTAGGCAATATATCAGTGCATATTCATATTATCGATTATTCATTCATTGTCTATGGTACATTTCAGCAAAATGTAGCTTCTTTATTTTTTAATCAAGTTTATTTTTGCAGTTGCCTTCTCTGAGATCAGTTTAAAATACATTTCTTGAAATATAATGTCTAGGCTATTATGTTGGACATGGTTTAAATTATCTCTCCTTGATAAGTTTGCTAGGTCAATTTTTATGAGATATATATTTTTCTCTTTTATCAGGGTTTTTAATTTTGCTTTAATATTTCTTGTAGTTTCATGAAGCTGTTAACTTCTACTTACTACATTCTAATTTTAAAGAAGTCTGTAGCTTTCATAAGGTTTCATAATCCCTTTTATTAAGCTATTAATTTTCCTTCAAAATCTTTTTCTACATAGTTTCAATTTCTTTTCCAGTTCTTTCCTATAGCATTCTTGTATTTTTTTAAAAAATTACTTAAATTAAAAAAGAAAAATACCTGATTCATTTCTTCTAGAAATTCTATTTGCATTAATGTCTAAGTTCTGCTTTACTTTGAGGCTTTATTTGTAAATGTTTTGGAGTTAATCTCCTCATCTGAGTTTCTATCCTGGCCATCTCTGTCACCATAATAGACCTTTAAGGGTGGGATTTTTTGCACACGTTTATTCATTCTTTTAGCCTTTCATCCCGAATTCAGATTTTGTGTTAGGTTCAGGCACTAAGTACTTCTAGAGAAGGGTATGTCTGAGATTGGCTTGGGTTTTGTTTTGTATGCTCTTGGGTCCTACTGCTGCTTTCTCGAGGTATTCCAGCGCTGTGTCTTCATCAAGGGTCTCATGAGAAGCTTAGACTGGGACTTACAAGCTTTGTCTAATCTACTAGGAAGTTTCAGCCTGCTCTCCTGGTCTGGGCTTTGTAAACTCCTGATCTAGTTTTAGAATTGGGCAGCACAACTATGAGCTTGCCTTTTGTTGAAGATCCAGGAGATTGCTGCTGACTCTGACCACTATGGGCAATCTGAAAGCTCTGCAGTTTAGAGCAATTGAATTTCAGATTCTTTTTTTTCTGAGTTCCTTACAATGGTCATTTACTTTCAGGCTTGAGAATAGGTAAGAAATAAAATCTCAGTCATCCCCACTACCAAGGTTCAGAGTCACACAGTTAGTGCTGTCTTCTGTTCCTACTATTTGCCCAGTACACTATCTTAGATCCACAGCAGTTTCTTGTTCCCTTGTCCAGCACCCTAAGGAATAGGTCCCTCCTTCATTTTGCTCTAAGGTACAAGTGACAGAGCTGCGTATTAGCACCTGTTTCTGTTCCTTCCTTGAACAATGTCAGGTCCCTCTATGCTATAACTAGGTCCTTTTCTGGCTTTAGTGCACAGCTGCTGGCCTCAGTTCAGCCCCATGTTGGAAGACTATGTGTGGTAGTCTCTTGTCTTCAGTGTCCACAGATCATTATCTTCCTATCTAATTAGGTACAAATCAGTGCAAATAATGAATCCCACGATGGGGTCACATTATTCAAATTCATTGTATTTTATAATGTAAATATGCAATGAAAAAATTTCAAATATATTTTTATCTGATTATCAACAGTATATAGTGAAAACAAAAGAAAAATATATTTCAGATTTAAGTTTATCATAAAATAGTAGAGTAGTTATAGAAAGCAAAATTTTAAAAATTACTGAATGTCATACCTAAAGATAAGCCTACAATGATAGGATGAGAACATCATTATTGTCATTTAAAATATTTTAGCAGCACAGACTAAACTGTTTTTTCTTTAAGTCTTCATATGTATATATACACACCTACATATATATATATATATATATAATGTCAGCAAATGCAGAGAGCTTTATCCACATGCAAGTTCACATTTTCATACAATTAACCAAGTATAGTTGGATGACCTGGGGGCATTATCAAAAATCAGTAATGGCTTTAATAAGATAGTGTTGTCCTTGCATTATTTTTCAATAAATGCCCTAAAATAAATTGAAAACTACTCTCTG
The DNA here is from genome assembly GCA_023553655.1 of Myrmecobius fasciatus. Lineage (NCBI taxonomy): Eukaryota > Metazoa > Chordata > Mammalia > Dasyuromorphia > Myrmecobiidae > Myrmecobius > Myrmecobius fasciatus. Next base: position 18,188 of record JAJPUD010022897.1, on the reverse strand, counting down.
AAAACATCTCCAGTTACCCATGCTTTCCTATGTGACTGCCAAAGAATTGGAATTGATCAATGATTGAAATGAAAGATCAATGATCTTTCTTAGAAATTAAAGTTCTAGAGGGAATCAAGTGTGTTCCATCCACATTGAAATTTGTTGATCAGTATATTCACCTTCTTTGAGTATTTCCTTCAAAATATCAGGACCTTTAGCTGCTGAATCCTCATGCCTATTGCCTTCCTCTTGTTACTCTTAACATTATATAATTGAACTTTTACTGCAACCAATGCTTTCAGTAAAAGTTTCTTCACTGTCCACTTTATTTACATTTGTTTTCATAGTTTAAATAATCTTGAAATTTTTGTCTGAATGGCTGCTCTGCTAACAGGAATGTATTTTTAATTTTCAATTTTCATACAGCTAAAAAATGCTCTTTTTTTGCTATTGTAACACTTTTTTTTACTTCATGTTGTTTACAAACCACAAAAAGTTGATTTAATTTTGCCTTTTTCTATTATTTTGCCTGCATGTTTTAAAATATTCCACATCATGTATTCAAAGTTACTGTGACCACATTCATGAAATTCTGTTACATGAAATTTTTGTTTTAATGTAATAATAAGCTTTCTTTTTGTGCTGATAGTATTTCCATTAGGAGTATTCTTTATTTTGTCCATCTTGGTAAGGACTTAAAAATTAACTAATACACCTGTTGGTAACATGACGTGAAGCTGCCCATTGTATCCATTCAGGATAAGAGGAAAATATAGACTGATAATGTAGTATCATGTTGAAACACCAGACTATTCACATTGCCACCTAGCTACATACAAGAATAAGAACTATTCCCAAATAGACCATTCTTTTGACCATTTGTTCCAAGAATATGAATAAGCAGTTCTAAAAGGAACCAATCCTGGTTATCAAAAACCATATAAAAATGCTTCAAATCACCAATAGTTGGAGGAATGCAAATTGAGTCTTATAGAGATCAAATTTTTCAAAACAACTATTAATTGCTTCAATTTCATCTTCATGAGTGGTACAGTCTCTCTTTTCATTCTTATACAAGTGATTTGTTTTTCTTCTTTCCCTTTTTAAAAATCATATTAACCAATTTTATTGCTTTTTTCATAAAACAAACGTTTTATTTATTGATTCAAGGGTTTTCTTACATTTAATTTTATTAATCTCACCTTTAATATTTAGGATTTCTAATTTGTAGTTCAAATGGTTATTTTTAATTTTTTTACTTGCACACCTAGTTTATTCATCTGCTCTTTGTTTGTATGCATTTAGAGATATAAATTTTTCACTGATTAGCACTTTTGCTTTGGTATGCTGTTTCATTATTGTCATTCTCTTTAATAAAATTACTTGTCTCAAAAATTAAATTGAAAAAAACCCAATCTGGCTTGAAAGTGTCATAGTGACTTAATTTGGGCTCCTTGTATAGGACATTATATGATTTTATAATTTGCTCTAAACCAAATTCTACATTATTTGAAATTGCATTAATTGCAGCCTAAATGTAAAACTGGGGCTGGAAAAATAACTTATTGTGATTATTCTTTGGATGTCCTAATCAGGATTTAATCTGGCATGATTTCTAGGGTTTTGTGGGATTAATTGTGCTGGGGAGCTGGGCAGTACTACTTCCCCTTATTTGGCCACCATGGACATAGTGTCCTCTATTGTATCCATTTTCCAGATTAAAAAAACCAAGGTTGAGAAGGTTTAATGGTAACATAGCTAGCACTGTAAATGTCAGGACCTAGAACCCCCAATCATCTCTTTCACTGTTATATCCACATGTTTACTAAATTTGGAATTCTTTTTTTTTTTTTTTTTTTGCTAATAAACCCAGGAATGATTAAGAAAGTGAAGGAACTTCTGCACTCTCTTTCCCTGAAGATTTTTAAGAATCTTTTTTAAATGTCACATACTTCCCCCCCAAACAAACAGACACTTTTCTTTTGTCTCAACCAAAGCAGTATGATTCATGGAGATTGAGGAATAAAACAGATAACTTGTAGAGGCCCCTTCTACATGTTTATCTTGGATTGAAAGGTGGTCAGAAAGGGCAGGCAGGAGGGCAGCCCTGGCTCAATGAACTGAGAGCTGGAATCTCCCAAGTCTTACACTTATTGGTCCTGCTTCTTGGTGCATCCCTAAGACCACCTGTGGGTTCTGTTTTGGAGAAGCTGGGGTTGAATTGTCAAAGTATCTAGAGTGAAAGAGGGGAAGATGTAGGGCCCAAAGAAATCTCATACTCACCTTCCTCAGATCTCACCTCTCAAAGGCATCAGTCTAAAACCTATGTGTCCAGGTTTAAGAAAAGTTCAAGATGAATGCTGGAGGGGATGTGGAAAATCTGGGACACTAATGCATTGTTGGTGGAACTGTGAATGGATCCAACCATTCTGGAGAGCAATTTGGAGCTATGCTCAAAAAGTGATCAAACTTTGCATACCCTTTGACCCAGCAGTGTTTCTATTGGGCTTATATCCCAAAGGGATCTTAGAGGAGGGAAAGGGACCCACATGTGCAAGAATGTTTGTGGCAGCCCTTTTTGTAGTGGATAGAAACTGGAAACTGAATATATGCCCTTCAATTGGAGAGTGGCTGAATAAATTATGGTATATGAATGTTATGGAATATTATTGTTCTGTAAGAAACAACCAGCAGGATGATTTCAGAGAGGCCTGGGGAGACTTGCATGAACTGATGCTGAGTGAAATGAGCAGAACCAGGAGATCAATATACACGGCAACAACAATAATACATGATGATCAACTCTGATGGACATGGCTCTCTTCAATAATGAAATGTCTCAAACCAGTTCCAATTGGTCAGTGAAGAAAGCCATATACACCCAGAGAGAGGGATAGGAAATGTGGACCACAACATAACATTTTCATGCTCTCTATCGATGTTTACTTGCATTGTGTTTCCTTTCTCAGATTTTTTTTTGTTCACGTAGATAAGATTGTTCTTGCACAGCAAGATAAGTATGGAAATATGTATACATACATTCGACTTATCAAGTATTTTAATATAATTAACATGTAGTGGACTTCCTGTCATCTAGGGGAGGGGAGGGGACTGGGGGGAAAATTTGTAACAGAAAGCTTTGTAAAGATCAATGTTGAGGAACTACCCATACATATGTTTATGCAAATAAAAAGCTTTAATTAAAAAAAAAGAAAAGTTCAAGTAGCTACTTTGCAGAAAACTTGGGAGGGGAGAATTAGACAAGGCAAACAGGATCCCAGAGTAGAGATTCTTTAAAATGGATAGAAACTCAATGGATCTTTCTGATTCACTAAATCTTAATGTCTTGAAGTTTGCTGAGAGTGGGCTGGGAGAGAAAGAGAAGGGACCTTAGAGATCTTCTATTCTAACTCCCACCCAGTATAGGTAATTCCTGTATAGTATCTCCAGAAAACGTTGGGGGGTCTGGAGATAGAGCATCCCCAGCTTGCGCTTGAACACAGTGTATAATGGGAAACTCACTACCCCCTGAAGAAGCCTCTTTCGTTTATGCAGAACTCTGATTATTTCTTACGTTGAACCAAAATCAACCTCCTTATAACTTATGATTAGAATGTGTCTTGATGACAGGGACTGTCTTTATTCCCAACATTTTACACAATGTCTGGCACGTAGTAGCCACTTTACAAATACTGGTTGATTTGTCACAGGGACCCATTTATCATAAGAATGAGAGTCAGAAGGGACCTAGAGCTCATCTATTCATCTACTTATTCATCTATTCCTTACTTTATGGGTGAGGAAAGTAAAGCCCAAAGTAGTCATTTGCCTAAAGGTCACAAAGTTCATGGCAGGATCTGAACCCATGTATCCTGCCTTCAAATCTAATGCTCTTTCTACTTCCAAATGCTGCCTCATCTCTTAAAAAAGCACCTATTGTACACTACCTTCTCGTGTTGTTAAATCACAAAAGGCCCAAGAGATATAGAATGAGAGCTAGCAGGAATGGACACATTGAGTTAGGGTTTTGTGAGGGCCAGGAAGAAGTGGGCATGAAGTAGTCAGTAGACAGGGCTAGAATGAAGATTAGTGAGAAAATAGAAGCCACAATTGGGGAAAACTGCTGAAGAAGATGGAAAACACTTGTGCACATAGTGTGCTTAGATTTAATAAGGAAAAGAATACCTTTTCATGCGAGATAAGATCGAAGAAAGAGATAGGGGAGAATGGCATATAACTGTCGTAAGAGGGCTTCCAGAAGAGAAAAGTGACTGGTTTCAAACTTTTCAGTGAGATATGAGGAAACTGAGTGGGGCAGAGGCTGGACGAAAAGCCTCGATAAAGCATCTGTGGTGGATGGGTAGTGAACTGGTTAAAGAGGATGAAAACAATTGTCTTGCTGCAATGAAGGATCAGTTGAGATTATGCAACATCAAACTGTAATGGATACAGTCAGCACACTTTTGTTAATCTCTACTCACACTGAGCAACTTGTGAGTAAGAAGGAAAGCAGTGGAAGGTGGGAGTAAGCCAAGGCTGAGGTCTGGAAGAGCAAGATCTTTGATAGGACAAAGGTACAAAGGACTCGAGAAAACAGTGTAGAGTCCATCAAGGGGTCATGATGGGGAAGGACAGAGGATGTAGCCAGTGCAAGGGATGCTGGCCTGAAAGAACTGACAGGTGATGGGACTGGTGGTCAAAGTGAGGAGGAAGAACGAGCAAGAGACAGTGGTGGAATGACAACAGAATATGATCAGATAAAGGAAATTTCAGAGTCCGTGATCATGGAGCAAGTGTTTGTGGAACACCTGTGGGTGATGGCAAGGTCAAGGGCATGACCATCTCTGTGCCACATAGCTGTAGTAGGATGGTCACGGGAAATGAGCACATTGAAAAATTGGGAGGCAGCATATGTTGTCAGATGCAGTCAGTGTATTGGCTTGTTTTAATTAAATTTGTGTTTTTGTTTCAAGGGAAGGAAACAGGAAAGGAAAGCAGAGAAGGACACTGTTGAGGACAATGGGAAGAAACAACACTGTAAAAAGTAGCAATAAAATAACACAAAAAGGTAATTTGGAGTGTGAAGTTAGAGAATTGAGGAGAATAAGGAGCAAAGAGTTGTTGCTATTTTCCCAGTACAAAGGAGGCAAATTCCTCTGTTGAGTAAAGTGGAAGAAGTCTTAGGAGCTTGAGAGAAAATGAGGTTTGGAAAGGGTCTAATAGGGAAAGGGAAAGAGCTGGCCAAGGAAAGATAAAGAGGTAACAAGGAGGCCCCAAGTGAAACCGAACAGCATGAACCTGTAGTGGACCCAGCTAGCCCAATGAAGGCACTTCCTTTAGCACGACTGACAAGCTCAGGAGAATGAGGGAAGAGCAGAGGATTAGCAGGGAATGGGGGGCAAGGGACAAGAGAGTCAAGAGAAGAGAACAATCTGCCCTTCAAGCAAGCAACTCTCCAGGGTCATTCCTGAAGTAAAAAAAAAAAAGTTAAGTAAGCCCGGGGTCTGGAGGCTAGGAGACCAGAGAGAGAGGGAGGGACAGAGATTATAGTTGACATTGAAGAATAAGCTGAGGACCACTGAATTCGGGGGAGATGAGAATGACAAAAGGGGACAGGAAAAGTCAGGCAGAGAGGAGAGAGGTGACAAAGATGGTTGGAGAGGGAAGAGGGACAACACAGAGAGAGGAGAGGGACACTGAGAGTGGGGAAGGACAGACAGGGGTAGAAACCCATGGAGAACAAAGTGTTGGAGTGAGGAGTGAGGAAATAGATGGCACATGGAGAACGTGCATATGAAAGTAGTATCAGAAGTGACATGGAGAGACAAAGGACACGGGGAGCGGGGACAGTCAGTCAATAAGCATTTACTAAGCTCCTATGAGATGCCAGGCACTGTGCTGATTTCAGGGAAAACAAAGATAAGAAATGTAAGGCCCCTGCCCTAAAGGAGCTCACATTCTACTGAGTTTATGACATGCAAACAACAGTACACATCCAAGACCTATTCAGTGCAAATGGGAGATAAACTGAGTGAGATTAACTAGTGTCCATGGGAAGAGTTAGCAGGGGCCTATTGAAGATATTTATAGACACAAAGAAGAATAGAAAAAGAAAGCATATGTATAGTTGTGCCCCGGTTTAAAACATAGACATAAATATTAATATAAGGGGATTAAACTAAATGATCTCTCTCACCTCTGACATTCTGGGACCTGGCACTTTCTTCCTTCATGAACCCCAGTATCAGATTACTTGTGACGGATCTCAGGCACCCGGGATGGCAAGGACCCATCTGAGAGGGAGGTGGGCTAATTTTATTTGGGATCCTATTTAATGTTAAGTGACTTGCTCAGAGTCATACAACTAATAAGTTTCTGAGGCTGTATTTGAAGTCAGGTCTTCCTGACTCTCTAGGCTTGTCACTTTATTCACTGCACTGTTGAATTGTTCTCGTGTTTAGAAACCAGTATAATTCAAGGTAAGATTCAAATTAGATTATGCACTCCAAACCCTCCTCCATTCAGTCACTAAACTGATTTTCCTAAAGTATAGGTTCAGTCATGTCACACACTTATTCAACAAACTCCAGTTTTTATTGACTAGGCCCCTTTTGGCTTCAAGGAAAATGGTCTCTTCCAGATCTAGAGGACCATGTGAGCAAAGGGTTACAGAGGCTGGGAGAAGACAAGGAGAGAGTGGGTTCAGTAGGTTATTCCCATCCAGGGACTAAATATATACGGATGGGGGAGGAACCTTGATGCTCAGGAAATGAAAGAATATTTGATGACTTAAAAGAGAGACAGTAGGAATCATTGAAAGAACGCTGACTTGAGAATCAAGGGCTTGGGTTCAAATTCTGACCCTATGAGACTTTGGGCAACTAGAAATCTCCCTAAACTTTCTCATGTATAAAATGAGGAGAGTTGGACGATATGACCTCAGAGATCCATTTCTTGTTCTGACATTTTATATTCCAATGGTCCTTCCAGCTCTGGTTTGCATTAATGAATGAAGCATTTATCAAGCACTTACTATGTATAAAGGGATACAAATACTAATGTTATTAATAATACTAATACAAATACTAATACTAAAGTAAGACTTTCCTTGCTTTCAAGGGGCTGCCATTCTAATGGAGAAAACAACACTTATGGAAGTTTTCAGATTTAAGTGAGTTGAAAAGGCCCCATGGTCTTTAACATGTAATGGCAAGGCAGGTAAGTAATGCCTTTTTAAAATGTTATTTCCACTTATAAAATTGGTTTCTGATGTTGACCCCTTTAACAGTGTCAAGGGCTTTGGGTAGAAGAACGTTCTTTTCTGGATCTTCGGTAGATGTGGCTGTAGTACCTGAAGGAGCAGTTACCAGGCTGCCTGCATCCCCACAGGGGTGGCTGCCCCAGATGATGGCTGTGACACTGCTGGCCCAAAGGGTTCAGAATCCTTGACCGTCTTCAGTAGTCTAAAAGAGATGGTGGTGGCAGTGGTGCTACTTGGCTGACATATACTGCCTCTTCTCGCTCCCTCAGGGTTCCACACTACTTCACTAGGCTGGCCTGCTTTCTCAGCAAATGGGAGTTTCTGGTAGGGCAACTGGTTCCTTCTCCACAGGAGTTGATTCCCTGGTTGAGAGCTGTTGGAGGTCTGGTCTAGATCTAGATTAGTGACCTGGGGTGTTGCTGCTATGCCTAAGGCTCTTGAGTTCACCAGTCTTTTGGTGGTAATTAATGCTGGTGGTATGAAGAAAGTGGGCCCTTTTCCATAATGATATCCTCCGATTAAAAGCTTATCCTCCCACCCCAACCTTTATCCCCAACCAAGGCCAAATTAAGTGAACCAAGAGACCACGTATGTCTCTGTCTTTCCCCAAGTATCTACCAAAAAAAATGGCATCTTTATCCATTTCTGTCTCTTCTATGCTGTGTGTTGAGTGCATGCATATGTGTGGAAGCTGAAGAGGGAAGGGGAGAAAGAGAAAGAGAGTCCTAAGGAAACAAGTCATTCCTTTTGTATATTCCTTATTTCAGATGGCTAAGTACATAGAGAGCTGGTCCTGGAGTCAAGAAGACCCGAGTTCAAATCTGGCCACAGACATGTACTAGCTGTATGACCCTAGCCAGATCACTTAACCTGATTGCCTTAATCCACAGGAGAAGGGAATGGCAAGCCAATTTATCTTTGCCAAGAAAACCCTATGGATAGCATTGGTGTGCTATGGTCCACAGGGTCATGAAGATTTAGACAAAACTAAACAACAGCAACTCCTTACTTCGTCACTTGGAGAGAGCAGTTTTCAGTTGGGGATTTTAGGAGCAGGCTCACAGCCAGATGCTGAAAGAAAGCCCTGAGGCCCAGCCATACCAGCTGGAGTAAAGTGCTTTGGGTGATGTTGGGAGAGCTCTCTATGAACGAGAGAGAGTTTAGGGACAAGGGACTCCTTTCTGCTGCTAGTTCTAGTACACTGCTGGCAAGTATCCAAAGTGTGCTTGAATTCAGGACCTCTGGGAATCAGAATGCTAGCGATATGAGACCCAACGCCATAGGCTGTCAGAGCTGGAAGGGACCTTGGAACACAGTGTTAGAATTGGGAGAGGATCCTTTTGCAAAACTGTGGAGTTTCACTGATTATCCCAGCCCCTTCAAAATAGGCAGTCCCCAACTTTCATGGGGGTAACTTTTCTAGAAAATGATGTGAAAGTGAAAAATGTGAATGCTGATAAATTGAATCTATGGGAAACAGAGTTTGGTTCCCACTACCACCACAAACTATAATCGTTCACTAAGACTGCTGAAAATACACTTTTCGGCATATAACTCTTTATAGAAAAACAATAATTCTGACAATATGTACTTTTCCTAATACAGTAACCACAAAATAACCCATAAAAAGCAGTACACAAAATCAAGCTGGTAACATACAGAACATTTTTTCATACACAATTCCTTACAATCCTGTGACCTTTAGTATCAGCATCTCAATAAAATAACATTGATTTCAGACAATATTCACTTTTCATAACACATGAAATCGACAACTATACAATAAATACAATTTTTAAAACTAAAACTTTGTTTTTACTTGAATCTTACCTTGCACAGGTCGGAGTCATGAGGACATTGTACCATATACTATATGGCTAAAAACCTTTCTACTTTGGCCTTCCTCTGGAAACCAAGGGAGAGATTGCTGGGTGGGACTTTATCACTGCTGTCTGAAGACCCTGAAACTGGTCTTGATACCACCTTAGAGCCCAAAGGACATCCATGGCACTTTAGGGGCATAATTGCAACACCCAATCTGAGTTTTAAAGGCAAACAATGAAAATACAAGGAATTCACAAGGAGCTCTTTCTGTCAGGTGAACAATACCAGTGAAGTGCCTGGAAGGATGCCAGCCACTCCAGAAACTTGTTAATCAGAAGCACCACCTTAAGGGACTTGGTCATGTCCTTAGGAACTTGTACAAAAGAGAGGAGCCATCCTAGAAAAAAGCTAGAGATTCCTAAGGTTTAAAAGTAGAAAGGAAGGAGCAGAGTCACAGAAAACTGAGTGAAGAACTACTAGAGCTGGGTCACCCAGTCACAGGAAAAAGAGAAAGTAGGATTGAGCTCTGCAAGAGAAGGGAAATGTCAAAGATGGACACTGGCTCTCTGACCATATTAGAGTAGAAGACTCAGCTGATGCCACCAAGTACCCAGCTACTTGAGGCCAAGGCAAGTTTCAAGAAGAGCTCTGCTCCTTTCCCAGCTTTCCCTTTTAATACCTGTCTAGTTGGCTACCCTATAGCAATCTGCTGTTTAATCACACAAAGGTGTGATTAAATTTTGCCTCAACCACAGAGGCCAGGGATTAATAGCTAGATATAAATGTCAATTTAGGCAGAGATGCAACCTCATAATGTTGCATCTAAAGGAAGTTCCTTAAAGCTGCGCAAGAATCATGTCGACTGAGGCTCCCTTTGAAAATGAACTCATGGAAAAGAGGGACAGAAGGTATACTGCCAGAATCCTTCTATGAGACCGATATGGTGCTGATAGCTAAACCAGGTAGGGTGAAAACAGAGAAAGAAAACTATAGACCAATTTCCCTAATGAATATTGATGCAAAAATTTTAAATAAGATATTAGCAATGAGATTACAGAAAGTCATCCCCAGGATAATACACTATGACCAAGTAGGATTTATACCAGAGATGCAGGGCTGGTTCAATATTAGGAAAACTATCAGCATAATTAATTATATTAATAACCAAACTAACAAAAACCATATGATTATCTCAATAGATGCAGAAAAAGCCTTTGATAAAATCCAACACCCTTTCCTATTAAAAACACTAGAGAGTATAGGAATAAATGGGCTTTTCCTTCAAATGATCAGTAGCATCTATTTAAAACCATCAGCAAGCATCATATGTAATGGAGACAAACTAAAACCATTCCCAATAAGATCAGGAGTGAAACAAGGCTGCCCACTGTCACCATTACTATTTAATATTGTATTAGAAATGTTAGCTTTAGCAATAAGAGAAGAAAAAGAGATAAGAGGAATCAGAGTAGGTAATGAAGAAACCAAATTATCACTCTTTGAAGATGACATGATGGTATACTTAGAGAACCCTAGAGACTCAACTAAAAACTACTAGAAACAATTCACAACTTTAGCAAAGTGGCAGGATTCAAAATTAATCCACATAAAATAATCAGCATTTTTATATATTACCAACAAAGTTCAGCAGCAAGAGATACAAAAAGAAATTCCATTCCAAATAGCAGATGATAGGATAAAATATTTGGGAATCTATCTGCCAAGGAAAAGTCAGAAACTATATGAACTAAACTACAAAACACTTTCCACACAAATAAGATCAGACCTAGTCAATTGGAAAAACATTAAGTGCTCATGGGTAGGCTGAGTGAATATAATAAAAATGACAATACTACCAAAACTAATTTACTTATTTAGTGCCATACCAATCAAACTCCCAAGAAATTATTTTACAGATCTAGAAAAAATAGTAGCAAAGTTCATTTGGAAGAACAAAAGGTCAAGGATTTCAAGGGGATTAATGAAAAAAAAGGCAGATGAAGGTGGCCTTGCTGTACCAGATCTAAAACTATATTATAAAGCAGCGGTCATCAAAACTGTTTGGTACTGGCTGAGAAATAGAGCAGTTGATCAGTGGCATAGGATAGGTTATCAGGACAAACTAGGCAATAACTTTAGCAATTTAGTGTTTGATAAACCCAAAGACCCCAGCTTTTGGGATAAGTACTCACTATTCGGCAAAAACTGCTGGGAAAATTGGAAACTAGTGTGGAAGAAATTAGGGCTTGACCCATACCTAACACCACATACCAAGATAAGATCTAAATGGGTTCATGATCTAGATATAAAGAGGGACTTTGTAAGCAAGTTAGAGGAACGTAATATAGTTTATCTCTCAGACCTGTGGAGATGGAATAAATTTATGTCCAAAGAAGACCTGGAACTCCTAATTGAACACCAGATGGATAATTTTGATTATATTAAGTTAAAAAGTTTCTGTACAAACAAAACAAATGCAGACAAGATTAGGAGGGAAGCACCAAATTGGGAAATCATCTTTACATTTAATGGTTCTGATAAAGGCTTTATTTCTAAAATATATAGAGAATTGTCTCATATATATAAGAATTCAAGCCACTCTTCAATAGATAAGTAGTCAAGGGATATGAACAGACAATTTTCAGATGATGAAATTAAAACCATCTCTAGTCATATGAAAAGTTGCTCCAAATCACTATTGATCAGAGAAATGCAAATTAAGACAACTCTGAGGTACCACTACACACCTGTCAGATTGGCTAAAATGACAGGAAAAGATAGTGATGAATGTTGGAGGGGAGGTGGGAAAACTGGGACACTAATACATTGTTGGTGGAACTGTGAACGGATCCAACCATTCTGGAGAGCAATTTGGAGCTCTGCTCAAAAAGTTGTCAAACTGTGCATACCCTTTGACCCAGCAGTGTTTCTACTGGGCCTATATTCCAAAGAGATCTTAGAGGAGGGAAAGGGACCCACCTGTGGAAGAATGTTTGTTTCAGCCCTTTTTGTAGTGGCTAGAAACTGGAAACTGAAGGGATGCCCATCAATTGGAGAGTGGCTGAATAAATTATGGTATATGAATGTTATGGAATATTATTGCTCTGTAAGAAATGACCAGCAGGACAATTTCAGAGAGGCCTGGAGGGACTTGCATGAACTGATGCTGAGTGAAACGAGCAGAACCAGGAGATCATCATACACAGCAACAACAATATTACATGATGATCAATTCTGATGCTCATGGCTCTCTGCAACAGAGAATTGTCTCAAACCAGTTCCAATTGTTCACTGAAGAAAACCATATACACCCAGAGAGAGGGAAATGAAATATGGACCACAATGTAACATTTTCATGATCTCTATTGACATTTGCTTGCATTGTGTTGCCTTTCTCTGATTCTTTTTTTTCTTGTAGATAGGATTTTTCTTTCATAACTTCTCAAGCATTTCAACATTATTAACATGTAGTGGACTTCCTGCCATCTAGGGGAGGGGTGGGGACTGGGGGTAAAATTTGTAATGGAAAGCTTTGTAAAGATCAGTGTTGGGGAACTACCCATATATATGTTATACAAATAAAAAGCTTTAATAAAAAAATTAAAAAAAGAAAAAAAAAAGAAAATGAACTCATGATTGTAAGATGGTGTTACACTTAGATAACAGAGCATGGGATGTCAGGGCTGGGAACATCCTCACATCATAGAATGGGAAATCTGGGAGGACTCAGAGATCAGAGAATATGGCATGTCACTGGAACACAGCGTGTCATTGCTCCAGAAGGACCTCTGAATATAGTTGGGCCATAGCAGATGGGTCCGGAGCAGACAGAGACAGAGCTGGCAGGGTCCTCAGAAGATGAAACATCATTGCTGGAAGGACATTTGCCCACACAGCTTGTTTTAGGGATCCTCCCCATTAGGAGAAAGCTTCTCTTGGTGAACTGAACAGCCCCACTGAGAGTAGAACTCAGACCAAGTCTATAGGCATAATTCTCTCTATCTTTCATTCGGCAGTACTCATTAATACCACCCTCTTTCTTCCACTTCCTAGTTTGGTGCAGGACATGGGATATATGTGGTGCAAATGAAATCTACCTTATCTTGGAACGAGCCCCTTCCGTGGATTTCTAGTCAAAAATGACTAGATACAGTTAAAATGCACTTTTTCCCTACTTAGGTAGCTTAGGCCCTTACTATTGACTCACCGACTGATGCTAGTTGACTAAACTCTATTAATCAATGTAAATGACTAAAGAGGTAAATCACTTCATCACCGTAAATATGAAAGGATGAACAGGTATCTAAGCCCCATCTGCCACACAGCTCAACCACTGAACCCCAGGACCCCACCTTGTCCAAGCAAGGGGAAATAGGATGAGGTTTGGCCCCCATCCCTTCTCCATCAGAAGGTCCAGATCAAAATAACCCACCCACTTTTGTTGAAGTATAATTCCACTAGACCAATAATGTAGTGTTCAGTTAGGCAGCATCAATTCATTCCAAACAATGGTTGTCATGGTGATGGATCTTTCTCCAAGGGTGAGAATCATGCTAGCTCATAATCAGGTCTGTGTTATGATCCCTAGTATTTCAGAAGGGGATGGTTTCTTTGCTGCTTTGCTCTGGATTGCTCTGGATTGAAAATCATTCGGGGGCTACAAAATGTCAGGAGATACCCACATATACACGTACACACAGTATATACAGTGAGAGACAGAGACAAGGAGAACGAAATTAAATTGACAGGAAGACAGACAGAGACACTGAGAGGCAAAGACAGAGACCAGCAGGGTCAGAGAAAGGGAATGAGAAATGTAGAAAAAAGTGTAGAATTGTATACATAAGAAGATAGGGAAAGAAACTCTTCCTACAAAACTTGCAGCAGGAATGAGAACGCATATTCTCTCCATCATTCCAGTCTCTCAAGATCTTACTGATCACTTCCTAGCTGAGTACTGGCAAGTTTGTCCTTAGCTCAAATATCTGACTGATTTTTCCCAAAATAGTCTCTGTCTGAACTTTAAGGCATGTGGTGCAAATGAAATCTACCTTATCTTTGGAATGAGCCCCTCCCAGTGATTTTTATTTTCATTTTTATTTTTTTCTTTATTAAAGCTTTTTATTTGCATAACATATGTATGGGTAGTTCTTCAACAATGACCCGTACAAAGCTTTCCATTACAAATTTTCCCCCCTAGTCCCCTCCCCTCCTCTGGATGGCAGGAAGTCTACTACATGTTAATTATATTAAAATATTTGACAAGTGGAATATATGTATACATATTTCCATACTTATCTTGCTGTGAAAGAACAATCGTATCTACATGAACAAAAAGATCTGATAAAGGAAACCCAATGCAAGCGATCATCGATAGAGACCATGAAAATGTTATGTTGTGGTCCATATCTCATGTCCCTCTCTCTGGGTGTATATGGCCTTCTTTACTGAACAATTGGAACCTCCCAGTGATTTTTAGTCAAAAAATGAATAGATACAGTTACAATGCATTTTTTTTCTATTTAGGCAGCTTAGCCCCCTACTATTGTAGACCATTGCATGTGCTTTAAGGATTACAAAACACCTTTTACAAATCCCATTTAATAAACACATTATATTGCATACACATTCAGATACTATCACATTGTAGGTCAGTTTCTCTTAACTAGTTTTTTTTTTTGGACAAGGAAAGTTCTTTGGAGAGGAATATTATCAAATGTATAGCATAAAAACATTTTTTTAAATGAAAAAAGAAAGAGGCAGTAATGGTAAGGTAATAATAATGATAATAGTACTGAAATAGTATTTTCTACTTTGGGAGCACACTGGGGAGGTAAAGGATCAAGTATTATTATGCTCATTTTCTAGATGAAGGAACTGAGCCTCAGAGAGGAGTAACAATATGCCTCAAGTATCTCCTTCATAGAGTTCATGAAACTGTGATCTTTCTAAAGTACAGGTCGGACCATTTCACTCCACTAAGACAATGAATTCCAGTGGTTCCCCGATACTTGCAAAATAAAATATAAAATCCTCTGATTGGTGTGCAAAGACCTTCATGACCAGGCCCCTTTCTATCTTTTCAGTCTTCTTCTACCTTACTCTTCTGCCGATACTCTAGGATGCAGTGATCCTAGCCTCCTTTCAGTTCCTCCACAAGACCCACCATCTGCCAACTCTGGGCACTTTCTCAGGCTGTCCCTAATGCCTGGAATTCCTTTCCCTCCTCACCTCGGCCTTCAGTTTCCCAGGATTTTTTTTCCCAAGTCCCAGAGAAAATCTCACTTTCGGAAAGAAGCCTTTCCCAGCCTTCCTTAATGCTTCTGCCTTCTTTCTGTTGATCATATCCCATCTGTCCCCTCTATCACTTATTCGTAGATGGTCGTTTGCATGTTGCCTCTCCCAAGAGACTATGAGCTCCTTAAGAGCAGGAAGGTCTTGGGTCTGTATATTTCTCATACTCAGCACAGTGCCTGGCACACAGTAAGCACTTGATATGCTTCCTGAGATGGTATTAAAATTAGATCACAAAACATATAATAGGAGTGCTGGGGTTGTTCGGAGATCATAAATTGTTAAATTTGGGAACACCCATATATCAGAGAAGATCTAATGTCAGAGCTGAGAGCAACCAGAAACATGGGATGTGAAAGGTGGTAGGGTCCTCAGAGAGTGCTCTTTGTCAGAGAATGTCATTGCTTGGAGGGACCTTTGACTATAGCCTGACTTGGTGGCACTAGGAGGGTCCCCAGCATACAGACAAACAGAGTTGGAAGGGTCCTTAGGCGACTGAATGTCATTGCTGGAAGGACATTTGCCCAGAGAGCTTGTGTTGGGAGTCTTCCCCATTAGGGAGCAGCTTATCTTAGTTGAAGGAGTAAGCTCCATTGGGAGAGGAAGTCAGACAAAAATCTATGGCATAAATCTCTATGATCTTAGATTCTTCAGAGCTCCTTAATACCACCCTCTTCCCCCTGGTTTCTAGCCTGGTCATGGATGTATGTGTGTGGTGGAAATGCAGTCTACCTAATCCTGAAGTGAGGGCCTTCTCTGATTTTTAGTAGTAATAGATAAATAAAAATGCATTTCCCCCAGCCCAGGTAGCACAAATAAGCCCATGTAAGCCCGGCAGATCTGAGCCCACTACCATTGTTTTATTAATTGTTATTAACTGGTTAGGTTTATTTAGTCATTGCAAATGATTAAAGGGGTGAATCACTGGATCAAAGTAAATATCAAAGGATGAACTGGCATACAAGCCCCATTTGCTATACAGGATAACCACTGAGACCCAGGAAATTTCATCCTTGCTTGTCCAAGCAAGGAAGAGTGAGATGATGCTCTCATTTCTTCTCCAACAGAAGGTTCTGATTAAGGTAGTCCACCCACTTTTGTTAAACTATAATTGCAACAGGAAAAATATAATGTCCAGGAAGGTAGCATCAATTGATTCCAATCACTGGTTACCAAGGTGATGGATCTGTCTCCATGGATACCTGGAAGCCTGAGTTCCAGGAACTAGCAGCTTATCAAGATTGTGTTATGATCCCCAGTACAAGAGGAAGGGAGGGCTTCTTCCCTGCTTTGCTCTAGACTATCAAGTGAGTATGACCTAAATCATTAGGGGACACAAAAATGTCAGAAGACATCCACACAAGCAGATAAACGTAAATATAGGCAATATATTGAGAGACAAAGACAAAAAGACAAACGAGACAGACAGAGAGAAATGCAGAGATACTGAGGCAGAGACAGACAGACAGGCAGAGGCAGAGCTTTTTAAGAGAAATAGAGAAATTAATTGCAAAAGAGCATAAATGAGAAGATATATAAAGAAGCTCTTGCTTCAAGACCTGCAGCAGAAATAGGAACAAATATGTGATCCTCATCCCAGGGGCTTTAATGGTCTCACTGATCATCTCCTAGCTAGGTGCCAATAAGTCTATTCCTAGCCAGCCAAAATAATTTTTCCAAAGACAGTCTTTGGATTTTAAGGCATATTATGAAGACCATCACAAGTCTCATAAGCATTACAAAGAACTTTTCACATATCACGTTTAATTGTGTCATGGCATATTGTATACACCATCAGATTTAATCACATTGTGGTTCATTTTACTTAACTTTTTCTCTTTGATGAAAGTGACAGTTGGGGGGGGAGGGAATATCAGCAAATGACTGAAGTAAAGACCTTTTCATAAAGTAAAAGTAAAATTAAAAGGCAGTATGTTGTGGTAATGATCATAGCAATAGCCTGGAAATAGTATTTGATGGTTTGGGAGGACGCCAGGAAAGTAAAGAGTACAAGTATTATTGTCCCCATTTTCTAGATGGAGGAACTGAGCCCTTTAGAAAGGAAATCACCTGCCTGAAGTCTCTTCTGAAGCTGACATTCATTAAACACATTTCTATGATGGCACAACTCTATGCTGTAAGAAATCATGAGCGGATTGATTTTAGAAAAACATGGGTGCTAGGTGGTGTAGTAGACAGAGAACCTGCTGTGGAGTCAGGAAGACCTGAGTTCAAATATAAACTCAGATACTTACTAGCTGTGTGATCCTGGGCAAGTCACTTAACCTCATATAAAGATGAAATAATGAAGCATGAAATAAGCAGAACCAAAAGAACTTTGTATATGGTAACAACGATATTATTCAAAGAACAACTTTGACTGACTAAATGCTTAACTACAAAGAACCTATGAAGGAAGATGTTATCTAACTCCAAAGAAAGCAGTGATAAATAGAAGTATGCATAATATAGTTTCACATCTATATTTATATCTATGTATATATGTGTCAGATAGTGACCTTCTCTAATATGGAATGGGGAGGGAGGGTGAAAGATAGTTCTAAACAAAATCTTAACACATTTTTTTAAAAACATATTTTTCACATTAACTCTCCCTCCAAAGTTGTCAATAAACCCCAGTGGCTCCATAATACTTCCGGGATCAAATATAAAATGCTCTGATTGTTGTGCAAATGGATCTTCTTCTACCTTACTCCTCTCCAGGTACTCTAGGATACAGTGATACTGGCCTCCTTTCAATTCCTCCATAACTCTGGACACTTTCTTTCTTTCTTTCTTTCTTTCTTTCTTTCTTTCTTTCTTTCTT
>JAJPUD010022896.1:0-20717 GCA_023553655.1 Myrmecobius fasciatus | reverse complement strand
CTAAGTATACCATCATGTCATCTGCAAAGAGTGATAATTTGGTTTTTTCATTACCTACTCTGATTCCTTTTATCTCTTTTTCTTCTCTTATTGCTAAAGCTAACATTTCTAATACAATATTAAATAGTAATGGTGACAGTGGGCAGCCTTGTTTCACTCCTGATCTTATTGGGAATGGTTTTAGTTTGTCCCCATTACATATGATGCTTGCTGATGGTTTTAAATAGATGCTACTGATCATTTTAAGGAAAAGTCCATTTATTCCTATACTCTCTAGAGTTTTTAATAGGAAAGGGTGTTGAATTTATCAAATGCTTTTTCTGCATCTATTGAGATAATCATATAGTTTTTGTTAATTTGGTTATTAATATAATTAATTATGCTGATAGTTTTCCTAATATTGAACCAGTCCTGCATTCCTGGTATAAATCCTACTTGGTCATAGTGTACTATCCTGGGGATGACTTTCTGTAATTTCATTGCTACTATCTTATTTAAAATTTTTGCATCAATATTCATTAGGGAAATTGGTCTATAGTTTCTTTCTCTGTTTTCACCCTACCTGGTTTAGCTATCAGCGCCATATCGGTCTCATAGAAGGAGTTTGGTAGTATACCTTCTGTCCCTATTTTCTCAAATAGTTTGTATAGTATTGGAATTAATTGTTCTTTGAATGTTTGGTAGAATTCACATGTAAATCCATCTGGCCCTGGAGATTTTTTCTTGGGGAGTTGGTTAATAGCTTGTTCCATTTCTTTTTCTAATATGGGGCTATTTAAATAATTTATTTCCTCTTCTGTTAACCTGAGCAATCTATATTTTTGTAGATGTTCCTCCATTTCATTTAGATTATCAAACTTACTGGCATAAAGTTGGGCAAAGTAGCTCCTAATTATTACTCTAATTTCCTCTTCATTGGAGGAAAGTTCTCTCTTATCATTCTTGAGACTAACAATTTGATTTTCCTCTTTCCTTTTTCTTATCAAATTAACTAAAGGCTTATCTATTTTGTTGGTTTTTTTGTAAAACCAACTCTTAGTTTTATTTGTTAATTCAATAGTTTTCTTATTTTCAATTTTACTAATTTCCCTTTTATTTTTAGAATTTCCAATTTGGTATTTAATTGAGGGTTTTTAATTTGTTCTTTTTCTAATTTTTTCTATTAGTAAGCCCAATTCATTGATCTTTTCTTTCTCTATTTTATGCAAGTAAGCATCTAGAGATATAAAATTGCCCCTTATAACCACTTTGGCTGTATCCCACAAATTTTGGTATGTTGTCTCATTATTGTCATTTTCCTGGATGAAATTATTGATTGTGTCTATGATTTGCTCTTTCACCCATTCATTCTTCAGGATTAGATTATTTAATTTCCAATTAACTTTTGGTCTATTTTCTCCTGGCCTTATATTGCATGTGATTTTTATTGCATCATGATCTGAAAAAGATGCATTTACTATTTCTGCCTTTCTGCATTTGATTTTGAGGTTTTTATGCCCTAATACATGGTCAATTTTTGTATAAGTTCCTTGAACCGCTGAGAAAAAAGTAAACCCTGTGTTAGATTACTGTCTCCATTTAATTTTCTCCAAAGATCTATCATACCTAAGTTTTCTAACAATTGGTTTACCTCCCTAGTTTCTTTCTTATTTATTTTGTGGTTTGATTTATCTAATTTTGAGAGAGCAAGGTTGAGATCACCCACTTGTATAGTTTGGCTGTCTATTTCTTCTTGCATCTCTCTTAATTTCTCCCCTAGGAATCTGGATGCTATTGCACTTGGTGCGCATATATTTAGTATTGATATTGCTACATTACCTATGGTACCCTTTAATAAAATATAGTTTCCTTCCTTATCTCTTTTGATTAGATCTATCTTTGCTTTTACTTGATCTGAGATAAGGATTGCTACCCCTGCTTTTTTTTTGTTCACCTGAAGCATAATAGGTTCTGCTCCAGCCTTTTACCTTCATCCTATATGTGTCACTATGCTTTAGATGTGTTTCTTGTAGACAACATATTGTGGGATTCTGGTTTTTAATCCAGTGTGATATCTGCTTCCGCTTTATGGGAGAGTTCATCCCATTCACATTCACAGTTAGAATAACTAATTCTTTATTTCCTGCCATCTTATTTACCCAAGTTATGTTTTTCCCTTTCTTTTTCACCTTTCTCCCTTCCCCCTCCTCAGTACTTCCCCCTCCTCAGTATTTTGCTTTTGATGACCCCCCTCCCCCAAATAATCCTCCAGCCTTTAGATCCCCTCCCCCCTTTTTTACTTCTTTCCCCTGATTTTTCTATTCCCTTCTATTAGTTTATCCCTTTCTTTTCCTCCTTTCCCTCCCACTTCCCTCTAGCAATGGACAAGTTTCTCTATGAAACCAAAAGTGTCTGATATACACTTTTAGAGCCCAAACTGATGAGAGTAAAATTTACACAATGCTCATCTCCCTCCCTTCTTTCTCTCAATTATATTAGTTTTTTTCCTCTTTATGAGATTTTACCTTGTTTTTACCTCCTTTTAAAAAAAAATCTTATTTTACCACCGTTTCCCTCTTTTCCCCAGTATGATAACCTTTCCCCTTCTCATGTTCTTTTTCATAATATCAGAGTAATATCTAGTTAATTATACCCCCCAAACTTTAAGTATTCTCATAGTAGAAATAAAGTTCTCAAGAGTCCTTTCCTTTTTACCTTTTTATGCTTCTCTTGAGTTCTGTGTTTGGAGGTCGAATTTTTTGTTCAGATCTGGTCTTTTCATTAGAAATAGGTGACATTCACCTATATCATTAAATGACCATCTTCTTCCCTGGAGAATAATGCTCATTCTAGCTCGATAGGTTATTCTTGGCTGTAATCCAAGTTTCTTTGCCTTTTGGAATATCTGGTTCCAGGAGCTTCGATCCTTCAATGTGGAGGCTGACAGATCGTGTGTGATTCTAATTATTGATCCTGGGTATTTGAATTGTTTCTTTCTAGCTGCTAGCAAAATCTTTTCCTTGGTGTGATAGTCCTGAAATTTAGTCACGATATTCCTTGGGGTTTTAATTTTGGGGTCTCTTTCAGGAGGTGATCAGTGAATTCTTTCAAAGTGATTTTGCCTTCTGATTCTACAACCTCAGGGCAGTTTTCTTTCAGGATTTCCTGGAAGATAGTGTTTAGATTCTGTTTTTCATCATGGCTTTCAGGAAGTCCAATAATCCTTAGATTGTCTCTCCTAGATCTATTTTCCAAATCAGTTGTTTTTCCTAGGAGATATTTCATATTTTCTTCTATTTTTTTCATTTTTTTGTTTTCGTTTGACTGATTCTTGAAGTCTTATTGAGTCATTTACTTGCATTTGTTCAATTCTTATTTTTAAAGTGTTGTTTTCTTCAGTTATCTTTTTAAGCTCCTTTTGTAACTGGCCAATTTGTTCATTGCACTCTTTTTCCACTTCACTAATTTTATTTTTCAGTGCATTATTGTCTGTTTCCAATTCACCAATTTTGGTTTTCCATAAATTGGTGTCTTTTTCATATCTCTTTTGCAGGGCATTATGTTCTTCTTGAAAGATATTGTATCCTTCTTGCACTGATTTCAGTTTATTTTCCCATTTATCCTCCAGTTCTCTTTTGAGATTCCTTATGCAATCCTCCAGAAAGGCCTTTTGAAAAGGGGACCAGTGATGGTCCTTAATGACTTCCTCTGGAGCTGTTTTGTCTAAAGGAACCTCAGGATCTGGGCTCTGCCCTCCTTTCTCTTGATAGAAGCTGTCTATGGTGAGAGCTCTCTTTTGCTTTTTCATTGTTTTAAACAGCATGGGGGTCTCTTTAAGGCTAGAGAAGCGGAGGCTGTGGTAATTTGCCCTGAGGCAATTCTGCCAATTAACTTAAGGTGCTGGACTGGTGGGGGCTAGGACTTTGCCCCAATTACTCCTTAAAAAAGGCAAATATGCCAGAACACCTGCCCCCAATCAGGGCAGAGTGTCCCGAGTGCCTCAGATACACTCCAGGTGTTTGGAGTTTGGAATTTGGAGTTTCTGCCATGCTGAGCTGAGTCCCACCCTCACTTCCAGACTACATGGAATGAATTGTTTACTTCTCTGCCCGAGTTTAACAGATCTGATATGAAGTTCTTCAGAGACATCTGCAAGCAGTTTCTAAATATTTCTGGATTCATTGACTTGAAGATCAGTTCAGAGGCTTATTTTATTGTTGATCTGAGAGAAGGTCAGAGGAGGACACAGAGAGTCACGCTTTCACTCTGCCATCTTGGCTCCGCCCCCAAAAAATCTATCTGCTATGACTTAATGTAGTTCCTGAAATAACTACCATAACAATAATACCAAAAAGATTATGAAAATAAACCTAATTTAATGCTTATAATTAATGTTATAATTTTCAAGTGACATTTATTGACAGATTCATATAATCAATTAATATGTCTTGAAAAAAAAGTAACTTCAGTAAAACAGCATAATATAAAATCGATTCAGAAAATCATCGTTTTTAAATTAAAAAAAATAACAAAATAAAAACAATTATACTAAAAAATAACAGAAGAAAGAGACAGCAAAAGAAATGCCATTAAAAAGAATTGCAAATTATAAAATATTGGGGACTTCAGCTTCCAAACTAATCAGTGGAATTATATGAATAAGCATATAAAACACTTTTTACAAAAATAAAGGCAAACATATAAACATAGGAGAAATGGCAACTCTCTTTGTTGGCCTGTGATGATAAAATTGACAACTATATTAAAAGCACTAAAAATATTAAAAAATCTATGAATTTTCTGCCTTAATACTCAACCAAAAGCTTGTTTTAAAGATGTAGAGGAAAAAAAAAAACTTCAAAGAAATAGTAAGAGAAAATAGGAAAGAAATGGACTTGGAAGTATCATATTTATTATAGTGTGAAGAATTTTTTAAAAAGCTTCTTTTTGTTCTGATAAAATACAAAAAAAATTGATCAGTGGAATATATAAGGCACAAGTAGAAGTAATCTACTGCAAGTAGCATTGATCAAATCAAGGACTCAACTACTGGAGTAAAAAGTTCCATATTAAAAAAAAAAACTCTAAGTATGGGAAGTACTGTTGTGGAAGTATGCTGAATAAGGCTGTTGGACTCCATTAATAAAAACATTGTAGCTTCCTACATGGTGGGGGACATGCTCACTAAGCCCAACTCCTCATTTGAAACATGCATCAACCAAAATATTTAAGGAGAACCTGAGCAGCACTTAATCCATCTCTGATTATGTGATCCAATTGAAATCCCCCTGGTCTTATATGGAGGATGTTTCTTTATATTGTTGATCAGTTATTTAGTCATGTCCAATATTTCATGACCACATGAACCATTCTCTCCATGGGATTTTCTTGACAAAGGTAGTGAAGTAGTTTGCTATTTCTTTCTTTAGTGCATTATCAAACACAGATTAGGTGACTTGCCTAGGGTCACATAGCTAAGAATAACTTAGTATTGGATATAAACTCAGGTAAATCTTTCAGAGTCCATGTCCACACTCCTTCCACTCATCCATCCAGCTGCATCTGGAAGATGCTAACTCCTTTCTATAAAAAGCCAGGCATAGCAAGTAATTCAGGATACTTTTGGGAAACCCTTCTTCACCTGAGTAGATATGAAAGAGACACACATATATAAAGAGAAGCATACACACATACAGATAGAGACACAGATAGAAACAAAGATAGAGACAGAGACAGAGAAATAGAGAGAGAACAGAAAGACAGATAGAAACAGAGACAGTGACAGAGAGACAGAAAAAGAGAGAAAGATACTACTTTGACACTATAGGCCTTTGTTATATAATGAGTCTGTGTGAACTTCTATGGTGGTCAGTCAGTCATGAAGTGTTTAGAGAAATGAATACAACAAACAAAGAGCTAAAGTCAAAATTTGATTTTTTTATTTATACACATAGAAATGTGCAGGAAGAATCAATGTTCCAGGTTTCTCACATCCCCTCCAACATTTGTGATTATCTTTTCTTGTCATCTTAGACAACCTGACAGGTATGTAGTGGTATCTCAGAGTTGTCTTAATTTGTATTTCTC
Source organism: Myrmecobius fasciatus (assembly GCA_023553655.1). Lineage (NCBI taxonomy): Eukaryota > Metazoa > Chordata > Mammalia > Dasyuromorphia > Myrmecobiidae > Myrmecobius > Myrmecobius fasciatus. The sequence continues at coordinate 14,651 of JAJPUD010022896.1, read as the reverse complement.
TAATCAATAGTGATTTGGAGCACCTTTTCATATGACTAGAAATAGTTTCAATTTCTTCATCTGAAAATTATCTGCTCATATCCTTTGACCATTTATCAATTGGAGAATGGCTTGAATTCTTATAAATTTGAATCAATTCTCTATATATTTTAGAAATAAAGCCTTTGTCAGAACTTTTGAATGTAAAAATGTTTTCCCAGTTTATTGCTTCCCTTCTAATCTTGTCTGCATTCATTTTGTTTGTACAAAAACTTTTTAACTTGATATAGTCAAAATTATCTATTTTGTGATTAATAATGATCTCCAGTTCTTCTTTGGTCACAAATTCCTTACTCCTCCTCAGATCTGATAGGTGAACCATCCTACATTCTTCTAATTTGTTTATAATATCATTCTTTATGTCTAAGTCATGAAGACATTTGACATTATCTGGATATATGGTGTTAGGTGTGGGTCAATGCCTAGTTTCTTCCATACTAGTTTTCAATTTTCCCAGTAGTTTTTTGTCAAATAGTGAGTTTTTATCCAAAAAGCTGGGGTCTTCGGGTTTATCAAACACTAGATTGCTATAGTTATTGACCATTTTGTCCTGTGAACCTAACCTATTCCACTGATCAAATATTCTGTTTCTTAGCCAGTACCAAATGGTTTTGATGACTGCTACTTTATAATATACTTTTAGATCTGGTATGGCTTTGCCACCTTCATTTGCTTTTTTTTTCATTAATTCCCTTGAAATTCTTGATCTTTTGTTCTTCCAGATGAATTTGGTTTTTATTTTTTCTAGGTCAGTAAAATAATTTCTTGGGAGTTTGATTGATGTAGCACTAAATAAATAGCTTAGTTTAGATAGTATTGTCAACTTTATTATATTTGCTCAACCTATCCAAGAGCAATTGATATTTTTCCAATTGTTTAGATCTGACTTTATTTGTGTGGAAAGTGTTTTGTAGTTTTGCTTATATAGTTCCTGACTTTCCCTTGGCAGATATATTCCCAAATATTTTATATTATCGACAGTTATTTTAAATGGAATTTCTCTTTGTATCTACTTCTGTTGTATTTTGTTAGTGATGTATAAAAGTGCTAATGATTTATGTGGATTTATTCTGTATCCTGCAACTTTGCTAAACTTGTGGATTATTTCTAATAATTTTTTAGTTGATTCTCTAGAGTTCTCTAAGTAGACCATCATATCATCAGCAGAGTGATAATTTGATTTCCTCATGACCAACCCTGATCCCTTTAATCTCTTTTTCTTCTCTTATTGTTAAAGCTAGCATTTTTAATACAATATTGAATAGTAATGGTTATGGTGTTGGTTCCAGTTTATCACCATCACAAATGATGCTAGCTAATGGTTTTAAATACATGTTACTGATTATTTTAAGGAAAAGTCCATTTATTCCTATACTCTCTAGTGTTTTTTAATAGGAATGGGTGTTGGATTTTATCAAATGCTTTTTCTGCATCTTTTGAGATAATCATATGTTTTTTGTTCACTTGATTATTGATATAGTCAATTATGTTAAGAGTTTTCTTAATATTGAACCATCCCTGCATCCCTGATATAAATCCTACTTGGTCATGGTGTATTATCCTGGGGATTATTTTCTGTAATCTCTTTGCTAATATTTTATTTAAGATTTTTGCATCAATATTCATTAGGGAGATTGGTCTATAATTTTCTTTCTCTGTTTTTGTTCTACCTGGCTTAGGTATCAATACCATGTCTGTGTCACAAAAGGAACTTGGTAGAAGTCCTTCATTCCCTATTTTTTCAAATAGTTTATATAGTATTGAAGTTAATTGTTCTTTAAATGTTTGGTAGAATTCACATGTAAATCCATCTGCTCCTGGAGAGTTTTTCTTAGGGAGTTGATTAATGACTTGTTCTATTTCTTTGTCTCAAATGGGACTGTTTAATTAATTTCCTCTTCTGTTAATCTGGGCAATCTATATTTTTTGTAGATATTCCTCCATTTCACTTAGGTTATCAAATTTATTGCCATAAAGTTGGGCAAAGTAACTCCTGATTATTGTTTTAATTTCCTCTTCATTGGTGGAAAGTTCTCCCTTTTCATTTTTGAGACTAACAATTTGATTTTCCTTTTTCCTTTTTCTAATCAAATTAACTAGAGTTTTATCTATTTTGTTTTTTTCATAAAACCAACTTTTAGTTTTATTTATTAATTCAATAGTTTTTTTACTTTCAATTTTATTAATCTCTCCTTTTATTTTTAGGACTTCAAATTTGATATTTGATTGGGGGTTTTTAATTTGTTCTTTTTTTTAGTTTTTTTTTAATTGCAAGCCTAATTCACTGATTTTCTCTTTCTCTATTTTATGCAAGTAAGCATCTAGAGATATAAAATTTCCCCTTATTACCACTTTGGCTGCATCCCACAAATTTTGGTGTTTTGTCTCATTATTGTCATTCTTTTGGAAGAAATTTGTAATTGTGTCTATAATTTGCTGTTTCACCCATTTGTTCTTCAGGATGAGATTATTTTGTTTCCAATTGCTTTTTGGTCTGCTTTCTCCTGGCCTTATATTTCATGTGATTTTTAATGCATCATGATCTGAAAAATTGCACTTACTATTTCTTCCTTTCTGCACTTGATTTTGAGGTTTTTATGTCCTAACACATGGTCAATTTTTGTATAAGTTCCATGAACCCCTGAGAAAAAAGTAAACTCCTTTCTGTCTTTATTTAATTTCCTCCAAAGATCTATCATACCTAAGTTTTCTAACATTTTGTTTACCTCCTTAACTTCTTATTTATTTTGTGGTTTGATTTATATAGTTCTAAGGGAGAAAGGTTGAGATCCCCCACTATTATAGTTTTGCCATCTATTTCTTCTTGCATCTCTCTGAACTTGTCCTCTGGGAATTTCCATGCTATACCACTTGGTGCATATATATTTAGTATTGATAGTGCTTCATTATCTATGGTGTGCTTTAGTAAGATATAGTTTCCTTCCTTATCTTTTTAAATTAGGTCTATCTTTGCTTTCAATTGATCTGAGATCAGGATTGCTACCCCTATTTTTTTTTTTTGTTCACCTGAAGCATGATAGATTCTGCTCCAGCCCTTTACCTTCACTCTGTATGTATCATTGTGCTTTAAATGTATTTCTTGTAAACAACATATTTTTGGATTCTGGCTTTTAATCCAGTCTGCAATCCACTTTTGCTTTATGGGAGAGTTCATTCCATTCATATTCATAGTTAAAATAACTAATTCTGTATTTTCTGCCATCGTATTTACCCAAGGTAATGCTTTTCTCTTTCCTATCCCCCTTTCCTCCTCCCTAGTATTTTGCTTTTGATGACCACCTCCCTCAAATAGTCCTTCTCCTTTAGAGCACCACCCCCTTTTTTACACCTTTCCCCTATTCTTCTGTTTTTCCCTTCTATTATTCTTTCCCTTTCTTTTCCCCTTTTCCTTCCTATTTCCTTATAAGGTGAGACAAATTTCTTTGTGATACCAAAAATGTCTATTGTTCTCTCAGAGCCAAATCTGATGAGATTAAGATTAACACAATGTTCATCTCCCTCCCTTCTTTACCTCAATTACAATAAGTTTTCTTTGCCTCTTTGTGTGATATAATTTCCCTTATTTTACCTCCTTTTCCTTCTTCTTCCAGTGTGATCCCTTTTGTACCTCTAATTACTTTTTCATATTATCATAATAAAATTATTTTATACCCTAATTCTGTAAGTAAATACATAACAGAAAATATAGTTCTGAAGAATTTTTTTTTTACTTTTTATGCTTCTCTTGAATTCTGTGTCTGGAGATCAATTTTTTTGTTCACTTTTCGTCTTTTCTTTCTTTTTTTTTTCCTTGAGACAGTCTTTATTTTATTTTATTTATTTATTTTTGTTAAATCTTTTTATTTGCAAAACATATGCAAAGGTAATTTTTCAACATTGATCCTTTCAAAGCTTTCTGTTACAAAATTTTCCCTCCTGCCCCTCATCCCCTCCCCTAGATAGTAGGAAGTCTAATACATGTTAATTATGTTAAAATATTTGACAGATCGAATATGTGTATACATATTTATAGAGTTATCTTGCTGTACAGGAAAGGAAAAAAAAACCTGAGAAGGGAAACACAATGCAAGCAAATATCAATAGAGAGTGTGAAAATGCTATGTTGTGGTCCAGACTCAGATCCCACAGGCCTCTCCCTGGGTATATATGGCTTTCTTCATCACTGAACAGCTGAAACTAATTTGAAACATCTCGTTGTTGGAGAGAACCATGTCCATCAGAATAGATTATCATATAGTCTTGTTGTTGCTGTGTACAATAATCTCCTGGTTCTTCTCATTTCACCCAAAATCAGTTCATGCATGTCTTTCCAGGCCTCTCTGAAATCATCCTGCTGGTCATTTCTTACCAAACAATAATATTCCATAACATTCGTATACCATAATTTATTCAGCCATTCTCCAATTGATGGGCATCCATTCAGTTTCCAGTTTCTTGCCACTACCAAAAGGGCTGCCACACACATTTTTGCACATGTGGGACCCTTTCCTTCCTTTAAGACCTCTTTGGGATATAGGCCCAATAAGACCACTGCTGGGTGAAAGGGTATACACAGTTTGACAACTTTTTGAGTATAGCTCCAAATTGCTCTCCAGAATGGTTGGATACGTTCACAGTTCAACCAACAATGCATCAGTGTCCCAGTTTTTCCACATCCCCTCCTACATTCGACATTATCTTTTCCTGTCATCTTAGCCAATCTGACAAGTGTGTAGTGGTACCTCAGAATTGTCTTAATTTGCATTTCTCTGATCAATAGAGATTTGGAGCACCTTTTCATATGACTAGAAATAGTTTTAATTTTATCATCTGAAAATTGTTCATATCCCTTGACCCTTCATCAATTGGAGAGTGGCTTGAATTCTTATAAATATGAGACAATTCTCTATATACTTTAGAAATGAGGCCTTTGGGGCAGCTAGGTGGCGCAGTGGTTAGAGCACCAGCCCTGAAGTCAGGAGGACCTGAGTTCAAATCTGGTCTCAGATACTTCCTAGCTGTGTGACCCTGGGCAAGTCACTTAACCCTAATTGCCCCAGCAAAAAAAAACAAAAAAAAAAAAAAAAAAAAGAAATGAGGCCTTTATGAGAACCCTTAAATATAAAGATGATTTTCCAATTTATTGCTTCCCTCCTAATCTTGTATCCATTAGTTCTGTTTGTACAAAACCTTTTTAACTTAATATAATCAAAATTATCTATCTGGTGTTCAATTAAGAGTTTCAGTTCTTCTTTGGATGCAAATTCCTTCCTTCTCCACAGGTCTGAGAGGCAAACTATCCTACGTTCCTCTAATTTGCTTATGATATCACTATTCATATCTAAATCATGAACTCATTTAGATCTTATCTTGGTATGTGGTGTTGTTAGTGTGGGTCAATCCCTAATTTATTCCATACTAGTTTCCAATTTTCCCAGCAGTTTTTGTCAAATAGTGTGTTCTTATCCCAAAGCTGGGGTCTTTGAGTTTATCAAACACTAGGTTGCTATAGTTATTACCTGGTTTGTCCTGTGATCCTATCCTTTTTCACTGATTGACTACTCTATTTCTTAGCCAGTACCAAATAGTTTTGATGACCACTGCTTTATAATATAGTTTTAGACCTGGTACAGCAAGGCCACCTTCATTTACCTTTTTTTTTTCAATAATTCCCTTAAAATTCTTGACCTTTTCTTCTTCCAAATGAACTTTGCTACTATTTTTTCTATCTGTAAAATAATTTCTTGGGAGTGTGATTGGTATGGCACTAAATAAGTAAATTAGTTTGGGTAGTACTGTCATTTTTATTATATTAGCCTGGCCTACCCATGAGCACTTAATGTTTTTCCAACTGATTATTTCTGACTTTATTTGTGTGGAAAATGTTTTGTAGTTTAGTTAATATTCATGATGGTTCCTACTTCTGGTCTTTTCATTAGAAATAGGTGAAATTCACCTATATCATTGAATGTCCATCTTCTTTCCTGAAAGATAATGTTCATTTTAGCTGGATATCTTATTCTTGGCTGTAATTGCAGTTCCTTTGCTTTTTGAAATATCAGATTCCTGGCCCTTTGTTCTTTTAAGTGGAAGCTGCTAGGTCCTGGGTGATCCTTATTGTGGCTCCTCAGTATTTAAATTGTCTCTTTCTGGATTCTTGCAATCTTTTCCTTGGAACAATAGTTCTGAAATTTAGCCACACTATTCCTTAGGGATTTAATTTTGGGGTTTCTTTTAGGAGGTGATTGGTGGATTCTTTTAATTGCTATTTTACCTTCTGATTCCAGAATATCAGGGCAGTTTTCTTTTATGATTTCCTGTTAGATGATATCTAGTTCTTTTTTTTCTATCATGTAAGCCCTATAATCCTTAGATTGTCTCTCCTAGATTTATTTTCCAGGTCAGTTGTTTATTCCTAAGAGATATTTCATATTTTCTTCTATTTTTCATTTTTTTTGTTTTTGTTTGACTGATTCTTGAAGTCTTGTTGAGTCATTTACTTCCGTTTGTTCATTCTAATTTTTAGTATATTATATTCTTCAGTTACTGTTTTTAACTCTTTTTGCAATTGGCCAACTAAATTTTTTTGTTCTTTTCCTATTTTTTCCATTTTTTTTGCAATGATTTCATTTCAGTTCCCCATATTTCTTCTAACTCTCTTTTAAGATCCTATATGCAATCTTCAAAGAAAGCCTTGTGACATGGGGTCCAGTTTATATCTCTTTTGGGGGCTTTTTCTGGAGTTGCTTTGCTTTTAGGGAACTCAGGATTTGAGGTCTGCTCTTCTCTCTCTCCATAAAAGCTGCCTATAGTGAGAGTTCTTTTTGTTGTTTTTATTGATTTTTTAAGACTTGAGGGGTGTTCAAGGCAAAGGAGGGATAGCCCCTTTAATTTGCTCTGGGGCAGTTCTGCTGATTGAGTTATTTCAGGTGCTGGGCAGTTCCGCTGTTTGATTAATTGATTTCCTTGTGCTAGCAGGGCTGTTCTGCTGATTGATTGATTGATTTCCAGTGCTGGGAAGTTCTGCTGATTGATTGCTTTAGGTTGCTGTGTAATGGCAGCTAGGTCTGGAACTCTTCTGGGGCTCAGTGGTTCACAATCTACCCCCCACAAAAGGGATATCTGCTAAACCACCTGCTTACGATCAGAACAGATCAGCCTAAGAAGCCCACAGAAGACTCCCAGGCGGGTGGAAGCAACAGTGCTCTTACTCCTGCTCCAGCACCCTGCTGCAGTCTCCCTGTTCTGCAGTCTGGGTTGGGCAGACCATTCCCCTGCACAATTGAAACAGACCTGTTTTGAAGTTCTTCCAGGTTATCTTCTTCTAGAAATGTGTTGTACTCCAGATATTTGTGGATTCTTTGACTTCAAAACCAGTCTAGAGGCTTTATCTGCTGCTGGTTTGAGGGAAGGTTAGAGGAGGTTACAGAAAATTGTGTCTGATCTCCACAATCTTGGCTCCACCCTCATTGTTTATCATATTAAAAAGGACTCTCATTGACTTTTTATTAAAAGCTTTTTATTTACAGAATATATGAATGATTTTTCTACATTGACCTTTGCAAAACTTTTTTTTGTTCCAAGCTTTTCCCCTCCTGCCCTCACTCCCCACCCCTAGATGACAGGTAATCTAATACATGCTAAATATGTTACATTATACGACAAATCCAATATATGTATACATATCTATACAGTTATCTTACTGCACAAGAAACATCAGATCTAGAAAGAGAGAAAAATAAACAACTTAAGAAGGAAAAGAAAATGCAAGGAAATATTCACAGAAAGCGTTAAAATGCTGTGCTGTGGTTCACACTCAGTTCCCACAGGCCTCTCTCTGGATGTATATGACTATCTTCATTGCTGAACAAGAGGAACTGGTTTGAAACACATCATTGTTGAAGAGAACTATGTCCGTCAGAATTGATCATAGTATAGTCTTGTTGCTGTGTATAATATTTTCCTGGTTCTGCTGATTTCACTCAGCATCAGTTCATGCAAGTCTCTCCAGGCCTCTCTGAAATCATCCTGCTGTCCATTTCTTACCGAACAATAATATTCCATGACATTCATATACCATAATTTATTCAGCCATTCTCCAATTGATGGGCATCCTTTCAATTTCCAGTTTCTTGCCACTACAAAAAGGGCTGCCACAAACATTTTTGCACATGTGGGGCCCTTTCCCTCCTTTAAAATCTCCTTGGGTTAAAGACCTAGTAGAAACATTGCTGGGTCAAATGGTATGCACAGTTTGATAACTTTTGGAGTATAGTTCCTGATTGCTCTCCAGAATGGTTGGATCTGTTCATGGTTCCACCAACAATGCATCAGCATTGTTCTCCCATATCCCCTCCAACATTCGTCATTATCTTTTCCTGTCATCTTAGCAAATCTGACAGGTGTGTAGTGGTATCTCAGAGTTGTCTTAATTTGCATTTCTCTGATCAATAGTGATTTGGAGCACCTTCTCATGTGACAAGAAATAGTTTCAATTTCTTCATATGAAAATTATCTAATTATATCTTTTGACCATTTATCAATTGGAGAGTGGCTTGAATTCTTATATATTTGAGTCAATTCTCTATACATTTTAGAAATGAGGCATTTATCAGAACTTTTGAATGTAAAAATATTTTCCCAGTTTATTGCTTCCCTTCCAATCTTGCCTGCATTCATTTTGTTTGTACAAAAACTTTTTAACTTGATATCGTCAAAATTATCTGTTTTGTGATTAATGATGATCTCTAGTTCTTCTTTGGTCCCAAATTCCTTCCTCCTCCCCAGGTCTGAGAGGTAAACCATACTACATTATTCTAATTTGTTTATATCATTCTTTATGTCTAGATCATGAATCCATTTAGACCTTATCTTTGTATACGGCATTAGGTGTGGGTCAGTGCCTAGTTTCTTCCATACTAGTTTTCAATTTTCCCAGTAGTTTTTGTCAAATAGTGAGTTTTTATCCAAAAAGCTTGGGTCTTCGGGTTTATCAAACACTAGATTGCTATAGTTATCGACCATTTTGTCCTGTGAACCTAACCTATTCCACTGATCAAATATTCTGTTTCTTAGCCAGTACCAAATGGTTCTGATGATCACTGCTTTATAATATAATTTTAGATCTAGTACAGCTAGGCCACTATTATTTGCTTTTTTTTTCATTAATTCCCTTGAAATTCTTGACCTTTTGTTTTTCCAGATAGATTTTGTTGTTATTTTTTCTAGGTCAGTTAAATAATTTCTTGGAAGTTTGATTGGTATAGCACTAAATAAATGGATTAGTTTAGGTAGTATTGCCATCTTTATTAGATTCTCTTGACTTATCCAAGAGCCCTTGATATTTTTTCCAGTTGTTTAAATCTGACTTTATTTGTGTGGAGAATGTTTTGTAGTTTTGCTCATATACACCCTGACTTTCCCCTGGTAGATATATCCCCAAATATTTTATACTATCAAAAGTTATTTTAAATGGGAATTCTCTTTTTTTTCTCTTGCTGTTGGATTTTGTTGGTGATGTATAAAAATGCTGATGATTTATGTGGATTTATTCTGTATCCCGCAACTTTGCTAAAGTTGTGGATTAATTCTAATAGTTTTTTAGTTGATTCTCTAGGATTCTCTAAGTAGACCATCATATCATCTGCAAAGAGTGATAATTTGATTTCCTCATGACCTACTCTAATTCCTTTAATCTCTTTTTGTTGTCTTATTGCCAAAGCTAGCATTTCTAATACAATATTGAATAGTAATGGTAATAGTGGGAAACCTTGTTTCACCCCTGATTTTATTGGGAATGGTTCCAGTTTATCACCATTACACATGATGCTAGCTGATGGTTTTAAATAGATGCTACTGATCATTTTAAGGAAAAGCCCATTTATCCATATACTCTCTAGTGTTTTTAATAGGAATGAGTGTTGGATTTTATCAAATCTATTGAGATAAACATATGATTTTTAGTTTGATTATTAATATAATTTTAGTTTGGTTTTAATATAATTGATTATGCTCATAGTTTTCCTAATATTGAACCATCCCTGCATCCTGGTATAAATCCCACTTGGTCATGGTGTATTATTCTGGGAATGATTTTCTGTAATCTCCTTGCTAATATTTTATTTAAGATTTTTCCATCAATATTCATTGGGGTGATTGGACCATAATTTTCTTTCTCTGCTTTTGTTTTACCTGGTTTAGGTATCAGTACCATGTCTGTGTTATAAAAGAAATTTGGTAGGATTCCTTCATTCCCTATTTTTTCAAATAGTTTATATAATATTGGAGTTAACTGTTCTTTAAATGTTTGGTAGAATTCACATGTAAATCCATCTGGTCCTGGGGATTTTTTCTTAGGGAGTTGATTAATGACTTGTTCTATTTCTTTTTCTGAAATGGGATTATTTAAGTAATTTATTTCCTCTTCTGTTAATCTGGGCAATCTATATTTTTGTAGATATTCCTCCATTTCACTGAGGTTATCAAATTTATTGGCATAAAGTTGGGCAAAGTAATTCCTGATTATTGTTTTAATTTCCTCTTCATTGGTGGAAAGTTCTCCCTTTTCATTTTTGAGACTAACAATTTGATTTTCCTCTTTCCCTTTTCTAATCAAATTAACTACAGTTTTATCTATTTTGTTGGTTTTTTCATAAAACCAACTTTTAGTTTTATTTATTAAATCAATAGTATTTTTACTTTCAATTTTATTAATCTCTCCTTGTATTTTTAGGATTTCAAGTTTGGTATTTGATTGGGGGTTTTTAATTTGTTCTTTCTCTAGCTTTTTTAGTTGCAAGCCCAATTCATTGATTTTCTCTTTCTCTATTTTATGCAAATAAGCATCTAGAGATATAAAATTTCCCCTTTTTACCACTTTGGACCCACAAATTTTGGTATGTTGTCTCATTATTGTCATTCTCTTGGATGAAATTAGTAATTGTGTCTGTAATTTGCTGTTTCACCCATTCATTCTTTAGGATGAGATTATTTAGTTTCCAATTGCTTTTTGGTCTATTTTCTCCTGGCCTTATATTGCATGTGATTTTTATTCCATCATGATCTGAAAAAAATACATTTACTATTTCTGCCTTCCTGCATTTGATTTTGAGGTTTTTGTGTCCTAACACATGGTCAGTTTTTGTATAAGTTCCATGGGCTGCAGGATAAAGTAAAGTCCTTTCTGTCTCCATTTAATTTCCTCCAAAGATCTATCATACCTAACTTTTCTAACATTTTGTTTACCTCCTTAACTTCTTTCTTATTTATTTGGTCGTTTGATTTATCTAGTTCTGAGAGAGAGGTTGAGATCCCCCACTGTTATAGTTTTGCTGTCTATTTCTTCTTGCATCTCTCTGAACTTTTCCTCTAGGAATTTCCCTCTTATACCACTTGGTGCATATATATTTAGTATTGATATTGTTTCATTGTCTATGGTACCCTTTAGTAAGATATAGTTTCCTTCCTTGTCTCTTTTAATTAGAGCTATCTTTGCTTTTACTTGGTCTGAGATCAGGATTGCTACCCCTGCTTTTTTTTGTTCACCTGAAGCATAATAGATTCTGCTCCAGCCTTTTACCTTCACCCTGTATGTGTCTCTATGCTTTAGATGTGTTTCTTGTACACAACATATTGTTGGATTCTGGCTTTTAATCCAGTCTGCTATCTGCTTCCACTTTATGGGAGAATTCATTCCTTTCACATTCACAGTTAAAATAACTAATTCTGTATTTCCTGCCATCTTATTTACCTTAGCTTATACTTTTTCCTTTCCTATCCCCTTTCTCTCCTCCCTAGTATTTTGCTTTTGATACCCACTTCCCTCAAACAATCCTTCCCCTTTAGAGCCCCACCCGTTTTTTACACCTTTCCCTTAATTCTTCTGTTTTCCCTTCTATTGGTCTATTTCCTTTCTTTCCCCCCTTACCCTCCTGTTGTTTTTTTTTTTAATAAGGTCAGGACAAGTTTCTTTTTGATACCCAATACATCTATTATTCCCTCAGAGCCAAATCTGATGAGATGAAGATTAACACAATTCTCATTCCCTTCCCTTTTTTCCCCTCGATCATTATAGATTTTCTTTGCCTCTACACATGATGTAATTTCCCTTATTTTACCTCCTTTTCCTCTTCTTCCAGTGTTATCCCTTTTCTACCTCTAATTTCTTTTTCAGATTATCATATCATAATAATCATAAAATCACAATAATCATATCATAATAATCAGAAAATCAAAATAATCATAATACAATAAATTCTTAAAATCAACTCTCATTCTATAAGTATCTCTGTGTTTGTAGATCAAATTTTTTCTTCAGTTCTGGTCTTTTTGTTAGAAATGGGTGAAATTCTCCTTTATCATTGGATGTCCATCTTCTTCCCTGGAAGATAATGCTCATTCTAGCTGGATAACCTATTCTTGGCTGTAATACAAGTTCCTTTGCCCTGCAGAATATCTTAATCCAGGCCCTTTGATCCTTCAATGTAGAAGCTGCTAGGTCCTAATTGTGGCTCCTGGATATTTAAATTTTTTCTTTCTGGCTTCTCGTAATATCTTTTCCTTGGTATGATAGTTCTGGAATTTAGCCAAGATATTTCTGGGGGATTTAATTTTGGTGTTTCTTTCAGGAGGTGATTGGTGGATTGTTTCAATAAGTATTTTGCCTTCTGATTCTAAAATATCAGTGTAGTTTTCTTTTATGATTTCCTGGAAGATAGTGTCCAGGTTCCTCTTTTCATCATGGCTTTCAGGAATCCCTATAATCCTTAGTTTGTCTCTCCTAGATCTATTTTCCATGTCAGTTGCTTTTCCTAGGAGATATTTTATGTTTTTTCCTACCTTTCATTTTTTTGTTTTTGTTTCACTGATTCTTGAAGTCTTGATGAGTCATTCACTTCCATTTGTTTGATTCTAATTTTTAATGTCTTATTTTCTTCAGTTACTGTTTTTAGTTACTTTTGCAATTGACCAATTACATTTTTTTGTTCATTGCATTCTTTTTCCATTTTTTTTCATTTTATTTTGCAGTTATCTCATTTCGTTTCCCCATGTTTCTTCTAACTCTCTTTTAAGATTCTCCTCTTGCAATCTTCAAAGAAAGCCTTGTGGCACTCTTTGGGGCTTTTTCTGGAGTTGCTTTACCTTTTGGGACCTCAGAGTTTGAGGTCTGTTCTTCCCTCTCTCCATAAAAGCTGTCGATGGTGAGAGCTCTTTTTGTGTTTTTATTCATTTTTTTAAAAGTGTGACGTGTGTTCAAGGCAAAGGAGTGACAGCTGCTTTAATTTGCCCTGGGGCAGTGCTGCTGATTGAGTTATTTCAGGTGTTGGGCAGTTCTGCTGATTGAATTATTTTAGGTGCTGATCAGTTCTGTTGATTGATTGATTGCTTTAGGGTGCTGTGTAATGGCAGCTAGGTCCGGTGCTGGTCAGGGGTTCAGTGGTTCACAATCTACTCCCCACAAAAGGCAGATTTTCCAAACCACCTGCTTATAATCAGGACAGATTGGCCCAAGAGGCCCAAAGAAGACTCCCAGGAATGTGAAAAGCACAAAGCTCTGACTCCTGCTCCAACTCCTGTTCCAGCTCCCTGCTCCAGCTCCCTGCCCTGTCTCCCTGTGCTGCAGTCTGGGTTCAGCAGACCACCCCCCTGCCCAATTAAAACAGACCTGTTTTGAAGTTCTTCCAGGGTATCTTCTTCTAGAAATGTGTTGTAATCCAGATATTTGTGGATTCTTTGACATCAAAACCATTCTAGAGGCTTTATCTGCTGCTGGTTTGAGGGAAGGTTAGAGGAGGTTACAGAGAGATGTGTCTGATCTCCACCATCTTGGCTCCACCCCTGGAAGTCACCACTTTCTTTCTCTCTCATTGACTTTTGATTAGGACTTTAGTGTAAGATAAGGAGGAAAACAAATATATTTTTTAAAGTATCAATTTATTTTTTCCACATACAAGCAAAGACAGTTTTCAACATTAACCTTTGCAAAACCTTGTGTTCAAAATTTTTCTGCCTCATTTTCTCCCACCCAGCCAAGATAGCAAGCAATCTGCTATAGGTTAAACATGTACAATTCTTCTAAGCATATTTCCATATTTGTCATGCTGCACAAGAAAAATCTGAACAAAAGGGGAAAAAACCCCACAAGCAAACCAACAATAAAAAGGGAATACTATGCTTTGATCCACATCCAGTCTCCCTAGTTCTCTGTCTGGATGCAGATGACATTTTCTATCACAAATTGATTGTCTTAGATCACCACATTGTTTAAAAGAGCCAAGTTTATTACAACTGGTCATCATATAATCTTGTTACTATATACAAACTTTTCTTGGTTTTGCTCACTTCACTTAACATCAGTTCATGTAAGTCTTTCCATATTTTTCTGAAATCAGTCTGCTCATCATTTTTTCCATAACATTCATATGCCATAACTTATTTAGCCATTGCACAACTGATGGGAAACCACTCAGTTTCCAGTTCCTTGCCATTATAAAAAGAACTGTTACAAAAATTTTTGTACATTTTGCTCCTTTTCTCTCTTTTATGATCTCTTTAGGATACAGACCCAGTAGAGTTACCATTGGATCAAAGGCTATACACAGATTGCTAGCCCT
>JAJPUD010022895.1:0-20724 GCA_023553655.1 Myrmecobius fasciatus | reverse complement strand
TTTTCTAAGTCAGTTGTTTTTCCTAGGAGATATTTCATATTTTCTTCTAATTTTTCATTTTTTTGTTTTTGTTTGACTGATTCTTCAAGTCTTAGTGAGTCATTCACTTGCATTTGTTCAATTCTTATTTTTAAAGTGTTGTTTTCTTCAGTTACCTTTTTAAGTTCCTTTTGTAACTGGCCAATTTGTTCACTGCACTCTTTTTCCACTTCACTAATTTTATTTTTTAATAAATTGGTGTCTTTTTCATATCTCTTTTGCAGAGCATCATATCCTTCTTGCAAGATACTGTATCCTTCTTGCACTGATTTCAGTTTATTTTCCCATTTATCCTCCAGCTCTCTTTTGAGGTTCTTTATGCAGTCTTCCAGAAAGGCCTTTTGAAACGGGGACCAGTGATGGTCCTTGCTGTTTTTTTCTGGATTTTTGTCTAAAGAAGCCTCTGTATCTGAGGTCGTTTCTTTGCCTTGATAAAAGCTGTCTATGGTGAGAGCTCTCTTTTGCTTCTTCATCATTTTTTTTTTAGGCAGAGTGGAAATCTCTTTAAGGTAGGGGAAAAAAAAAACCGTGGCTGAAGATGCTTTGCCCTGGGGCACTTCGGCGAGTTGACTTAAGGTGCTGGGCCGGTGGGGGCTAGGACTAAGTCCAAATTACTCCTTAAACAAGGCAAGTCTGCCAGAACACCTGCCCCCAATCAGGGCAGAGTGTCCCGAGTGCCTCAGATAAACTCCAGGTGTTTGGAATTTGGAGTTTGGAGTTTGGAATTTCTTCCAGGATGAGCTGAGCTGAGTCCCACCCTCACTTCCGGCCTGCACAGGGGTTGTCTATTTATCTCTCTGTCCGAGTCCGAGTAACCTGATATGAAGTTCTCCAGAGAGATGTGCCCAAATATTTCTGAGTTCGTTGACTTGAAGATCAGTTCAGAGGCTTATTTTATTGTTGATTTGAGAGAAGATCGGAGGAGAGGCAGAAAGTCACCTTTTCACTCCGCCATCTTGGCTCCGCCCCCCTTCCTTGTTGATTTCTTTGGAATTCTAAAATTTTTAGTTAGATGTTTCAATAATCACATGCATTAAGGTAATGAATGATTATGGAGGGAAATTGAATATATTAACTAAAGTTCAGAAACTTAAAATATTTATTTATTTTTTATTAAAGCTTTTTATTTGCAAAACATATGCATAGATACTTTTTCAACATTGACCCTTGCAAAGCTTTCTGTTACAAATTTTCCCTCCTATCTAGATGGCAGGGAGGCTAATACATGTTAATTATGTTAAAATATTTGACAGATAGAATATGTGTATATATATTTATACAGTTATCTTGCTGTACAGGGAAAAAAACCTGAAAAGGAAAACATAAGGTAAGCAAACATCAATAGAGAGTGTGAAAATGCTATGTTGTGGTCCAGACTCAGAAATTATTGATGAGATTATTTAATTTCCAATTAATTTTTGGTCTATTTTCTCCTGGCCTTATATTGCATGTGATTTTTATTGCATCATAATCTGAAAAAGATGCATTTACTATTTATGCCTTTCTGCATTTAATTTTGAGGTTTTTATGCCCTAACACAAGGTCAATTTTTGTATAACTTCCATGAACCACAAAGAAAAAAAATAAACTCCCTTCTGTCTCCATTTAATTTTCTCTAAAGATCTATCATACCTAACTTTTCTAACAATTTGTTTACCTCCCTAGTTTCTTTCTTATTTATTTTGTGTTTTGATTTATCTAATTCTAAGAGAGCAAAGTTGGAATCCCCCACTAGTATAGTTTTGCTGTCTATTTCTTCTTGCATCTCTCTTAATTTCTCCTCTAGGAATTTGGATGCTATACCACTTGGTACATATATGTTTAGTATTGATATTGCTACATTCTCTTTGATACCCTTTAGAAAAATATAGTTTCCTTCCTTATCTCTTTTGATTAGATCTATCTTTGTTTTCTTGGTCTGAGATAAGGATTGCTACCCCCCCCTTTTTTTTTTGTTCACCTGAAGCATAATAGATTCTGCTCCAGTCTTTTACTTTCACCCTGTATGTATTTCTATGCTTTAGATGTGTTTCTTGTAAACAACATATTGTTGGATTCTGGTTTTTAATCCAGTCTGCTATCTGCTTCTGCTTTATGGGAGAGTTCATCCCATTCACATTCACAGTTAAAATAACTAAATCTGTATTTCCTGTCATCTTATTTACCCAAAGTTACATTTTCTCTTTCCTTTCCCCTTACTCCCTTCCCCCTTCCCCAGTATTTTGCTTTTGATGACCACCTCCCCCAAACAGTCCTTTCCCCTTTAGAGCCCCTCCCCATTTTTTACTCCTTTCCCCTGATTCTTCTATTTTTCCTTATATTAGTCTATCCCTTTGTTTCCCTGGGGCAGTTTGCCGAGTTGACTTCCAGTCTGAGGCTGGTCGGCTAGATCCGCACTAGGACCACGCTTTCAGCTTTCAGCTGCTCTCAATCCACCCTTTACCAAAGGCAGATCTGCCAAAGCACCTGCCCGCAAGCAGAGCAAAGTGACCCAGGCATCTCCCAGGGGCTTTCTGGGTGCCTAAAATCTGCCTCTGTCACAGCCTGACTTCCGCCCTGGGCACGTGGCCAATCCCCTGAGACTAACCTTCTCCGGAGTTTTTTCAAAGTAGATTTTTGATAGAAGTGCATTGTAGTCCAAGTGTTTGGTGGAGCCCTCACTCCAAAACCAGTTCGGAGGCTCAATTTGTCTGGATCTGAGGGAAGCTCTCAGGAGCTCACAGAGAAACGCTATCTGCAGTTCACCATCTTGGTTCCACCCCCCCCCCACAATTTATGCTAAATTTTGTGTGATATTGACTATGGTTCTATGATGTTTGATTTTTTTTTCTTTCTAGCTACTATTTTCTCCTTGAATTGTAAGTTCTGGAATATGGTTATAATATTTTTTGGAGTTTTCAGCATGGAATCTTCTTAAGGAGTTGAATTGTAATTTCTTTTCATTTCTATTTTGCCTTCTGGAGTTAAGATATCAGTACAATCTTGCTTTAAAATTTCTTAAAATTGTGATGACTAAGTTATTTTTTAATCAAGTCATTGAGGTAGTCCAAGAATTATTTTTTTTATTTGTTAGGAAAACAATTGTGGGATTAAGTAATTTTCCCAGGATCACACAATTAGTTATGTCTCAGGTCTGAGTTGAATTCAAGTGCTTAACTCCAGTTTTAGTACTCTATTTATTGTAACAACAATAACTGCTCTCCTCTTCATCTATTTTCCAGATGAGTCTCGTTTGTAATGTGAATTATTTATATTTTCTATTTTTCATTATTTTGGAGTTTTTTATGGATACTTGATTTCTCATGGACTCATTGTGCCTCTTTTCTCCTTTGGCCAGTTTTTTTTTAACGAATATTTTCTGCAATAAATTTGAGTGTCACTTTCACCATTTGACTAAATTCATCAGCATTCTCGTTTTGCCCATATTACAAGCTGTTAATTTTTTTTTCATTTTCATTTTTTTGGGCACCACTCTCATTCTTTTTCCCAATTTCCTCTCTTTCAGTGTGATCTTTATGTAGCTCAATCAAGAATTTCTTCTGGGCTCTTCCTCATTATGCATTTCTTTTCTCTGAGGTTTTGGTTTTACCTGTTTCATGTAATTTTCTTCTTAATTTGTATCATCAGGTATTTTTTTTGTGATTTGTTCAATTTTCCAGTCTCATACCTGTCTTTTAACTATATTCTCTGGATGTTAGACAATGTCCCAAGCTCCAGGATTTTTCTCATTGTTGTTTTCAAAACTCACAAGTAGAGAAGTATATGTTTTGGGGTATTTCCAATGTAGTTTTAATACAAGGAGAAGTGTCACCGCTCTCCCGTCTGTGCTCTGCTCTCTGCATGGGAAGTGTCCTAATTTCTTTGAAGCTACATGGGCTAGAGCTCCACTCAAATTTGGAACTGTCATGACAGTATTTCTTCTCCTGAAATTGTAATTGCTACCCTAATATTAGAATCAGGTCTGTGTATGGACTATGCAACAAAGTGGTGTGCCTAGTGGTAATTCAGAATACAGATTAATTCCTTTCTGACCCACTCTCTTGGCTGAACTCTGTTGAAGCTGCAGCAGCAGCAGCTACTGTTGCTGCTGCTAAATACAAGGCCCACATTTTAATTGATTGGTGTACTTTGGCCCAATGCCCACTTCAGCAACACAGACTTCTCCAAAAGTGTTTTACTCAAAATGTTATAGCCTCTCCCCCTCCAGAATTCAAATCAAGGTATTATTCTCAAATTCTTTTGAAGAGAAATGTGGTGAGACCTTGGTTTTGTTATTGTTTCTATTTAACATTCCTGGCTCTGTCTCCCTTTGAGTTTATTCATAATTATCACTAAATAATAATTTTCTGCTGTTTTTCTTTTGGTAAAAGCATAGCCTTGCATCAGTTTATGGAACTTCCACCATGGGTCCCACTTCTACTTCTATTCATTCACTTAACAACTCTTTAGAAACCCACTGCATTAGATAATAGTCTCAGTTTCTTAGAAAGTCTACTTCACTGAATTTCAAAAAAGCATAGCTAGATTTATTGAAACTCAGAAAACAATATTTTGCCTTTCATATTTATAAAATATGTTCAATGTCAGGTTATATTTAGTCATTGATTGGTTCTGCACAGTGAAATATTCTTGAAAAGTGTTAGAATGAGTTTTCCCCAATCAAAAAGATTCATCTTCCAAAGTCCTACCAATGGGAGGAGTGAGTGGGAAATCCTTTTGATAAACTGCATAGTCACACATTTCAAAATATTAACAAGTTTTTATTTCTTCTTCAAGGGAGAATCCATGTCCAACTGTATAGAAGTGAAAGAAAACTTCTCTTCCTACTTTGGTGGTAAATTTCTCCACTTTCTTTCTATACTTTCTCATTTCATCTCATTTTATCCTATGTATTATAGCTATTAAAAGAATTTTGACATTGACCCCTAAGATTTTGAAATAGAATTTGACCAATAGCAGTATAATCTAACAAACATTTTCAGAAAGACATTCTTCAAGGAGTTCCCTTGTAAATGAATACCACACAATCCTACTTAGTATCTGACATAGGAATATCAAACAAGATCAAACAGGAACACTCATGGAGCCCATTTGCCCTTAGTCCATTAAAGAATCTCTTCCCTTTAACTTGCCTAAGAGTTGTTGCCTTCCTGTTTTTCCAACATAACCCCATCCAACCAGCAAACCCCCAATGGTCAAATCTATCAGTAGGGAAGCTCCCCTTTTCAACTTTTTTCTTTTCATAGTGACTTAGTGTGCAATGTTATACTGCAATATGGAATGGATAGGCTTTTCTGTATCACCCAGAAAAAAAACTGTTTTTATAACACTAAATATGAATAGTAATATCTACTTCAGGACAAAAACTGAACTCTTTCATCTTTGTTACTTCATACTCCCTGCAGAGTAGATTTTTTTAATATTTATGCATGTATATTGAATTATGAGTTATTATTCAATGGGGAATATGCAACCAATTAGATCACACAGAATGATTTTAGTATTCACAAGATTTTTACTTTTTTCTGTAACTGACATTACTCTTATAAGTTAATGATATATACTTTGCTGGGGGGAGGGATAGGTATACTCAATGTTTAGGGAATCCTGTGTTTGCATCATTGGAAGGAATGACTAGATGGAACCATTTCCATTGATTCACCAGTCTAATAGATCAGCAGAAACCTGTGGCCTTCCATAATTGTTTGACATTTTATTATCACTACCAATGCTTTGTGTGTACCTATTCTATTTATAGATCAAGGGGAGATATGTTGTACAGAAGACCCCAATTTGAATACATGTGAAGATTCCATTCCACCAATGAACAGATCATTCTGTCATGAAAAGCAACCAGCTGATCATTGTAGAAGGTTCTATTTCTGCCTATAATTTTATTAGCATTATCTTTGTAGTGAAGACAAAGATGATTTGAACCTGTTTATTTTAGAAAGTGTCCAAATTTTTAATGAAAAAAATTAAATCCTAGGATAATATCTCTTATAAATGATTCAAATTGAGCTCAAACACATGAGTCTAAGCTACTAGTAGCAACTGCTACAATAATGGTGGGAGAATATATCATCGACATCATTCATTAGAAAACCTTTGCATCTGTTTGCATACTGACCAATTCCACTGTCTGCTGTTTTCAGTCACTGCATGGAACTTTTAATTGTTCTGGGTCAAATTGTTTCAGTAGCACTTAACATTTATTGAAAATGGGTGAAAGCGCTATGAGTAACTACAAAGACAGTCAAGGTATATCATGACTGGATAACAAAAGGTTTCTGAAATAATTCAGGTTTAATTCTGCTCCAGAACCACTACCCAATTCTAGCATAAACTGACTGGAAATGACAATTCTCTACCTGGAAGATATAAAACACTATTCACCATTTACTTTAGGAAAGAGTCTCTTATGAAATTTCATCCATGGACAAATATTCCTATAATTCAAATCTATAAAGACTCACAATTTGCCAAAAACAATTCAAATGCTACCAGCTTGCAGTTCATCTAGTCAGAGAAATATGTAAAGCCACCATGCAAAGGTAAATTCAGACATAAACACACTCACACTTCACCTGTTAATATACAGATTTCCAGGTCTTATTTTCCTTTTGAAAGGTTGAGATGTGAATGAAAGTTAAAATATGGTTTGATTATATTGTACTAAAACAATGTTCATGAAAGAAAATAAATCTTTTCCTCACTGTGAATTTCAGATATTTATCATACCTATCTAGAGAAGGGAGGAAAAGTACATCAAGAAAAGTCAATTTCATGTGCTTCAAAAAGATATTTTCATATTTATTTATGTCACCCTAATGTGATTTGGGGCATTTGTTGGCAGTCTTGAATACACAGACTATGCCACGGGTTTATCTGATTGGAAAAGAAGTCATTCCTACTTCTGGAATCCATATATATCCTCATCTGATTTGGTGGATGTGTTCATTGTAATGCTCTGGGTGCCTGGAGTGTGTGTTTTACAGACAAATTTTATAACCAAATAAGAATATCCAGATGCTACCAGTTTCAAATAATATACCATATCCACATATCAAGATATATCTAAGGTGCCCTACATATTATACTTGATAAGCTATCCTGTTTCAACATTTCCACATATATATGTTCTCTGACAAACTTCAAGACATCTTATTCTCACAACTTCATCTTCTAAAATGTTCTTTAGTTTCATTGAACATATTAAATTTGTGTATTTTACTGTAATGTATTTATCTTTAATTAGCTTTGCATCATGGTAGGAGGTAATTTTTTTCTTCTTTTTCCTCAGAGTGAGGGATGAATACCAAAAAAATGTCTTTGAACACATAACAGCCATAGGTTGCAATATTTTATCGTGTTTTATTAGTAGGAAACTGGAGGGAAAATTCAAGAAATAAGAAGTTGAAAAGAAAGGAAATTTTTGTGAAGGTTTTGTCATGAAGTATGGAGCAAGTGTTTTCTTCTTCTAATTAGTCGGTACATCATAATGGATCAAGTAACTTTTATGAAGTTACTTCTGTGTGCCAAGCTCAGTGCTAAGCTTGGGAAAAGGAAAAAGATCTTGCCTGTCCTCAAGAAGGCCACAGCATCAGCAGGGACACAACCTGGAAACCACGAAAAAAGTTTGGCTCCAGGAGACCTGTGAAATCATGGAGAAGGATCCCAGGAGAATTGAGGGATTGAGATGTACTGGCTGAAGAAGGAGGGGACGGAGCTGCATTTGTCAAATTCAGGAAAGGCGGCTCTTTAAATCCCTTAGACCTCTTTGTCCTTTGTCCTCTCTCTTTCCTTTTGGTCCAGCGGGTTGGTGGGGATAGATTGAGCAGAAGCTAGCTGAACTACATCATCCTTGCTTGACTCGCGGATTCAAGGGCAAAGCAACCAATGGGTGGAGCCGCTTCCAGGCTCTGGGCTGATCACTCACCTACCAGGAGCAGTGATGCTGCCTCTTCTCTTCTGCCGCCGCCGCTGCTGCTACACTGCCACCTCTGCTGCTCCTGCTGCTGCAAGAAAGCTCCAAGAAGCTCCAGGGCAAAGGGCCGTCTTCTTTCTGGTGGCCTGATTTTCTCAAGGTCTCAACCTCCTTGTCACAGGGCAACTGGTACATCAGCAGACACCTAGGTACGGCAGGAAGAGCTGACCAAGCCTGAGCCTCTCCAGAGCGTCTCTTGCTTAGCTGTGTTTCTTGGAGCTTTTTTTCAGAGCATGAGCGCCAAGATTTGAGAATAGAAGCTAGGATCTCCTGATGCTGATGTTGCCCTTGTGTGCTGGGATTTGACTTTCAAGGCTCCTGGCTACACACTGGGGATCTGTTCTTTTTTTTTTTTTTTTTTTTTTTTTTTTTTTTTTTTTGAAGGAACTATGGTTTATAGGATTTTAGATTTAAGTTTATTTTTTTAAATTAAATATTTTTATTTGCAAAATATATGGGTAATTTTTCAGCATTGACTCTTGCAAAGCTTTCTGTTACAAATTTCCCCCCCTAGTTCCCACCCCTCCCCTAGATGGCAGGAGAAATCTACTATATGTTAATTATGTTAAAATACTTGACAAATCGAATGTGTATACATATTTATACAGTTATCTTGTTGAACAAGAAAAATCAGATCTACAAGGAAAAAAAAACCTAAGAAGGAAAACATAATGCAAGCAAACATCAATAGAGAACATGAAAATGTTATGTTGTGGTCCATATTTCACATCCCTCTCTCTGGGTGTATATGGCTTTCTTCACTGAACAAGTGGAACTGGTTTGAAACATTTCATTGTTGAAGAGAGTCATGTCCATCAGAATTGATCATCATATAGTCTTGTTGTTGCTGTGTACAATGATCTCCTGGTTCTGCTCATTTCACTCAGCATCAGTCCATGCGAGTCTCTCCAGGTCTCTCTGAAATCATCCTGCTGGTTGTTTCTTACAGAACAATAATATTCCATAACATTCATATACCATAATTTATTCAACCACTCTCCAATTAATAGGCATCCATTCAGTTTCAGTTTCTAGCCACTACAAAAAGGGCTGCCACAAGCATTCTTGCACATGTGGGGCCCTTTCCTTCCTTTAAGATCTTTTTGGGATATAGGCCCAATAGAAACACTGCTGGGTCAAAGGGTATGCACAGTTTGATAACTTTTTGAGCATAGCTCCAGATTGCTCTCCAGAATGGTTAGATCCGTTCACAGTTCCACCAACAATGTATTAGTGTCCCAGTTTTCCCACATCCCTTCCAACATTCGTCATTATCTTTTCCTATCATCTTAGCCAATCTGACAGGTGTATAGTGGTATCTCAGAATTATCTTAATTTGCATTTCTCTGATCAATAGTGATTTGTAGCACCTTTTTATATGACTAGAAATAGTTTTAATTTCATCATCTGAAAATTGTCTGTTCATATCCTTTGACCATTTATCGATTGGAGAGTTACTTAAATTCTTATAAATATGAGACAATTCTGTATATATTTTAGAAATGAGGCCTTTATCAGAACCCTTAAATGTAAAGATGATTTCCCAACTTATTGCTTCTTAGGGTCTGTTCTTGATAATGTTTTGATAGCCTCCCCCTGGATGGAATTGATTTTTTACCTATGTATACACTCTGAAAACATAGGCATTGTATATATGCTCACAGACACAGAAAAGGTAAATTTCACAAGTAGAGTAGAATGATTAGTCAATGAATACTTTCTAAATCCCTGCCATGTGTTCAGTACTGTACCAAGCCCAGGGGTAGAGAAACAGAAATCTGAAAAATCCCTCATCTGAAAGTATTTATATACTCAAATAATAAACCTGAAAATAAGAATCCCAGGAGCAGAAATTGTCTCAAAAATAAACCTTCCAAATCTGAGACTTACACTGCAGTCTTTCATGTGTAGTTACTTTAGAGTCAGGTAATCACCCTCTTTACAATTTGAATTATTTAACATGTTAAACCATTACACTCTTGATGTCTGTATTGTAGATATTTTGTATGAAATGCTTGAGTAATTGTTCATTTCCCATTGTAGAGGCACACACAAAAATGCCACGGATTGGGATAATCTAATTACAGACTCTGATGCTTTTCATCCCTGGTACAGTAAAAACTTTTTTTTGTTTATCTTTGTTGCCTTTGGGCATGGGGACTTTTTCTCCACCCTCTGTTGGCTCTAAAAATACCTTTCAGGTATGCTGAGATTTATAATATAACAGTTAATATTTTCCTGACAGATTCAAGTCTACTCATTACTACAATCCCATATCTTCCTAAGAAATACTGTTCTAATCAAAAGCTTCAGGTCCACAGAAACAATCTCAGAGAAGTTTTAATCACACACATGATGCTTGATATAGAAAGTAATCCCTTCATTTTTCATTCCAGTGCAAAACTTCCTTCTATAAAAGTAACAGAAAAAAAACGAGAAAAACACAAAAAACTTATGTATATGAAAGGCTAAGAAAATTTTAAAGTTTGTGATACTGGACAATTCTGATAACACAAGCACTGGTTCATTGAGCAGCACTCCCAACAACCAGTTCTGGTGTGTGACATTAAGCACCTGTTTCCATTGGTCTTCACTGTAATAGGAGTTGGCATAGTAGTTGGTCAGTAATTATGCCTGAGAAGAATGTTGGGATAAGAGGTGTGAAGATTGCTATTCATACGATTTTGTATCTTCAGGTGAGAAGATGTGATTTTGTTAAACATTCCAGTACTGGCTTTGGAAATTGAAGTAAGGCCTTAGATCTTTCATTTCCCATTGATACACCATAGGCATCTTAAACTGAGGATTTCTAAAGCTGAATTCATTACCATTCCCTTTTTGAAACTTCTCCAATTCTTGACTCCCCTTCCCACTCACTCAAGCTCACTATATCTCCTTCCTCACCAATCAAATCTGAAACGGTGTTACCTTTTACCATCCAAAATCCACCTTTTCCTTTATCTTGTCCTCTATTGTCACATATATGTTTTATTTTGGGAAGATAATAGTCTATTTAACTCTCCTTCCAGAAATCATTTTTGAATTTTTCTTAGGTCCTAATTGAGTAAGTATCTTATACTCAGTATTTTGAAAGTGATGATGCTCCCCAATTCCCAAATTTCCTTTCACATTTTTTATACATTACTTACCTCCCAATTACCCATTATCATAACTATCTCCCTGAACATATTGTTGCTTCCTAGATCCAACCAATTGCCAAAGTCTATCAAATTTTTGCAGTCAGCCCCATTGACTTTAGAACTTAATAAAGGTTGATTACAAATCTATGTTTGGCAATTAAAATTCTTCACAAACTTATTATTCTCTACCACCAAATAGGACAACACACACACATACACATACACACACATAATACATACACACACACACACACACACACACAGACAATCCTATCCAGGTTATAGTTGTATAACTACAGTAAGGTAGTAGAAGATAGAAAGTAGCAGTACAAACATCTTTGAAAGACCTGATCCAAACCCTTGTTTTAAATTACAGCAGAGTCCCAGCAAAGTTACTTGGCCAAGCTTTCACAGATAATAAGCAAAACGGCTGTATCTGTCCTTGTTCTTAGGTATAAGGACATTATTTTATTCATAATAGGACTTAGATAAACTGCAGCTTTATTCATTTTGGAAAAAATGTAGCATGATTCAGGTTTTCATTCTGGTGTAAAAATTTGGTGGGCCTCTCTTGGAAATCTTGCTCACTTGATCTGCATTTTTTTTTACTTTTTTCTTTTACTATATGTGTTTGATATAATTGAGAAATATAGAAGTTGCACTCCTGATAGTTTTACCTGAACATATTTAGTCAGTGAACATGTCTAATATTCCTTCACATCAAACACGTTGCTAAACATATTTTTAACTAAGAATATATATAAATTAAAATGAAAAATATAAGTAGGAATAAGAGCCATTGTCCCTAAAGGTTTTACATATAATAACGTTGGCAAATCATATGCTTAAGGTAACCCAAAAGGCAACATCCACACCAGAATTAAACATGCTAAATTATATTTCTTAGGCTATATTGTCATCATCTTTGGAATTCTACAAATGTCCATTAGTTTTGTCAACATCTACATGTCATTTCAAACAAAGGGTAAAGAACATCCCAGAGAACTTTAACGTATCTGGTATAGGTTCATAAAGGAAAAAAATTAGTTTTCTAGTCATAAAGCCTCCTCCCAAAATCAGGGGAGATTCTTTTTCAAGGGAATTTCACAAAGTGATGAATAATTAAGAAATTCCCTATATACCATATTTGTAATTTTAAAACTAGAAGTTACATTTCAATGACGTCCTATTTAAGGGAAGCCTGTGATATCAACATTTAGAAAATATAGATAAGGTCTTCCATTCTCCATATTCAAGAAATTGATGAATTTTTTAACATTTTTTACATTTGCAGATTTCATGACATAGTCATTGAAAAAGTTTTGAGATGCAGCTGACCATTTGTATGAAACATTACCAGTTTTCAGCCTAGGGGAGTTTCTAATCAGCCTGCTCATTTCAAGAACAAAAATATTCAATGTCATAAAGTATACGAAAAAAGGGGTAGCTATGTGGTGCAGGGGATAGAGTGTTGGCCCTAGAATCAGAAAAACCTTCATTCAAATCAGGCCTCAGACACTTGGCATTTGTTAGCTGTGTAACTTTGGGCATGTCATTTAGTTGCCTTATCCATAAAGTTCAGTATCAGAACATATTCTTTAAAATGTATTTTTTAATTACCCTATGCCTCCCTATACTCTTTAAGCAAATGAAAATGGAATCTGAAATAAAATGTGCTCAATACATAAATGCATAATTTTACAGAATGAATTCTGATTTTCCCATGTCTGAAAAGGTACTCGAGATTTGTTGAGTCACTCTGGCAAGTGCTGATTTAAACAAAAGCGAAAAAGATAATCCATTCTCTTAAGTTTCATGTATTTTAGGGGAGACATTATGCAAGCAAATATATATTTCAAGGTTTGTATGTGAGAAACATGAAATTTAAAAAATGGAATTTAGAGAAGACTTTTGATGTGTCTGCATTTTGCATTCATCTTTTGTAGAAATATTTTTTCAAAAATATTTTCTGTGCTGTAGGCTATTTGCCTTAGTTTCTTCAACCATAAAATGGGCACATTCATAGCTTGTACCTTGAGTTTTGAGGATCAAAGTTTTTTTAAATTTTTTTTATTTAAAAGAGTATAAAATGAAATTTAAAAAGAACATTGTTATGTGCTCAATAGAACATCAGGGAGAATTCAAAATACATAGCAAATTACCAGATCAAGAAAGCATATATTAGTAGAAAATATATTCAAGTTCCCATCTTTTCTTTACTTGTAGATTGTTATTTTATTCTCTGCCTCTCACTTTTTCAACTTTATTTTTTCCCCATTTCATCCCCACCACTCCCAAGCAGAAATGATATATTTATATAGATATGTGTAGATATATGCAGATACATAACACGTCTTTACGATCCCTGCTGGCTCTCTAATTCTATTAACTTGCCTTGCTATAAACTTGTCCCCATGCATGGATTCCTAACCTTGTTTTCTTCCCACACCCTTTGCTTCCTCATGCCCCCCAACCCGCCCCCTTTATTTCTTTATAGATTTTGGAGGGTACTATATCCTTCATAATATGTATGTAGTCTTGCCTATTTAACCCATTCTTGATGAGTAGGTTTTCAGAACTCTTGAGTAGTTCTCCTTCTGCAAATTCTTCTGTGTCTATTCTTACTATGCACCTCATTTGTATAATATAATTGTACTCTTCCCCAATCTTTCTTTTGGACTGCCTTATTGTTGATTTCAATCTTAAACATGTAGTATTCATTTCCCATGTAAAAAAAATCATTAACAGTTCAGGTTTGGTTGATAGAAAGTCCTGCAAATCCGCAAATCCATTGAAAGTTCATTTTCTTCTCATTCAATATTAGATGATTTTGCTGGATATGATATTTTTGGCCACAGGCTTAGTTCTTTTGATTGTTACTAGACAGGATACCAGAACCTGTGGGCTTTTATTGTGGCTGCTGCTGAGTCTTGTGCAATTCTAATTAAAGCTCCAGTATTGAATTGTTTTGTTTTAGTTTTTCCTCAATGTATCTCATTTGATTTTTAAATTCTTTTTTGAGTTCAATAAATTATGGGCAGGGATCCATTTCACATTACTCTTAAGGGTAGAAGGTCTTTTTACTTCAGTATCCTCCTCTGAAGTTAAACACTGATCTTCCTTATTCCCAGAGTAAGTTTCTATATTTGGGTTCTTTCTTCTTTCCCTATTAAAAAAATAGGATAAGCACTTCTAATCTTGAAGTGGAGGGGCAATTGTGCCTCTGGTTTCACCACAGATCTCTCCCTTGATCAGGACCCCCAAACCAAGAGCTCCTCCCTCTTGTAAGTGCCTGCAGCCAGCAGCAGTTCCTGCTCTCCCCTCTCTGCACTTAAAGATGTGCTGGTTTGTTCTCACCCAAGGCCATGTCTCAGAAGCCCAGGTGGTACTGGTATTCCTCATCAGCCAAGGTTTACTTTGTCTTCCTGGATTCAGATCCCTACTCCACAAATAGTCCCAGAGGTGAAAGTTTCTGTGCATCTACTGGAGCTCCAGATACATGTAGATAGGCCCAGGGCTCCCCACTAGGTATTTCTGCAGAGCTAGCTGGGAGCTGTTTACACTTAACACAGGTTAATTGGGGGCCTGTTGTCAGCCATTTTGAAAAAGATAGTCAACATTGAAAGTGAAGGAGAAGCAAGGAGCAGGTGATAATTATGGATGGTGCTCCATATCTTCATTAAATTATCTGTGAATATTGTAATTTTAATAATTCAAATGTCACATGCAAAATCAGTATTTCTGGAAGTAAGAACCTCTTCTACATAAATAATGAGTCATTGAAAAAATAAAACCTATTGTAATTAATTAGCCTTTTAAAATGCATTGAACAGAAAGCGGAGCGAATATGGCTGAGTGAGGACATGCCTCTCTGTGTCCTCCTCTGATATTCTCTCAAACCAACAGCAGATTAAGCCTCAGAACTGATTTTTAAGTCAAAGAACCCACAAATATTTGGACTACAAAACATTCCTTGCAGAAGGTACCTTGGAAAAGCTCCAGAGCAGGTCTGTTTCAGTAGGGCAGGAAGTTGGGTAGTTGGCCAGGAGCAGCTCTGGGAGACAGGGCAGGAAAGCGGGTGGGACTCAGCATGGCAGATTCTAAACACCTGGGGAGTCTATCTGAGGCTCTCGGGACACTCTTCCCTGAATGTGGGTAGGTGCTCTGGCAGATCTGCCTTTTGTAAAAGGTAGATTGCAACCCATTGCAAGCGCCGGTCTTAGGCCAGAGAGCCCAACACAGGAAGTTAATTAGCCGAATTGCCCCATGGAAAATTACCACAGCCGCTGCTTCTCTGCTTAAAACAGACCCCAAGCTTTTTAAAAAATAAGTAAGAAACAGAAAAGGGCTCTCACCATACACAGCTTTTTTGGAAAGAAAGAAGAGCAGACCCCAGGTCCTCAGGTTCCTAAAACAACTCCAGAGGAAGCCACAAAGGCAGATATGAGCTGGTCCCCCTTTCACAAGGCTTTCCTGGAAGACTACATAAAAGAATCTCAAAAGACAGTCAGATGAAAAAGGGGAAAATGAATTGAGATCAGTGCAAGAAGGATATAATGCCCTCCAAAAGAGATATGCTAAAGACACCACTTTACTGAAAAACAAAATTGGTGAAATGGAAAAAATATGCAATGAACAAATTGACTAGTTAGAAAAGGAGCTAAAAAAGGTAACTGAAGAAAATAATACATTAAAAATAAGAATTGAACAAATGGAAGTGAATAACTCAATAAGACTTAAAGAATCAGTCAAACAAGAACAAAAAAAATTAAAAATGGAAGAAAATATGAAATATCTCCTAGGAAAAACAACTGACTTGGAAAATAGATCTAGGAGAGACAATTTAATGATTATTGGACTTCTTAAAAGCCATGATGGAAAAAAAAAAAGATATAACCACTTTTTTTCCAGGAAATCTTGAAAGAAAACTTCCCTGAGGTTTTAGAATCAGAAGGTAAAATCACCATTTTTTTTTTTTTGCTTTTTGCTGAGGCAATTGGGGTTAAGTGACTTGCCCAGGGTCACACAGCTAGGAAGTGTCTGAGACCAGATTTGAACTCAGGTCTTCCTGACTTCAAGGCTGGTGCTTTAACCACTGCGCCACCTAGCTGCCCGTAAAATCACCATTTAAAGAATTCACAAATCACCTCCTGAAAGAGACCCCAAAATTAAATCCCCAAGGAATATCATGGCTAAATTTTAGGACTATCGCACCAAGGAAAAGATATTGCTAGCAGCTAAAAAAGAAACAATTCAGATATTGAGGAACTATAATTAGAATCACAAAAGATCTGCCAGCCTCCACAATGAAGGATTGAAGGGCCAGGAACCAGATATTCCAAAAGGCAAAGGAAGTGGGATTACACCCAGGAATAACCTATCCAGCTAGAATGAGCATTATCTTCCAGAGAAGAAAATGGACATTTAATGATATAGGTGAATTTCACCTATTTCTAATAAAAAGACCAGATCTGAACAAAAAATTTGACCTCCAAACACAGAACTCAAGAGAAGCATAGAAAGGTAAAAAGGAAAGAACTCTTGAGAACTGTATTTCTACTATGGGTATACTTAAAGAATGGGGGTATAACTTGATATTACATTACTAATATTAAAAAGAAACTAGAGGTGGAAAGGATATCATACTGGGAAAAAGAGGGAAAAGATGGTAAAATAAGGTTAAAAAAAAAGAAGGTAAAAAGAAGGTAAAATCTCATGAAGAGGCAAAGAAAACCTAATATAATTGAGAGAAAGAAGGGAGGGGGATGAGCATTGTGTGAATATTACTCTCATCAGATTGGACTCTAAATAGTATATCAGACAAATTTGGTTTCACAGAGAAACTTGTCTTTCCTGATAGGGAAATGGGAGGAAAAGGAGGAAAAAAAAGGGATCGACAAATAGAAGGGAAAATAGAAGAATTAGGGGAAAGGAATAAAAAAGGAGGATGGGCTCTAAAGGGGGAGGACTGTTTGGGGGAGGTGGTCATCAAAAGAAAAATACTGGGGAAGAGGGAAGGGAGAAAGGGGAAAGGAAAGAGAAAATATAACTTTGGGTAAATAAGATGGCAGGAAATACAGAATTAGTTATTTTAACTATGAATGTGAATGGGATGAACTCTCCCATAAAGTGGAAGCGGATAGTAGACTGGATTAAAAACCAGAATCCAACAATATGTTGTTTACAAAAAACACATCTAAATCACAGAAACACATACAGGGTGAAGGTAAAAGACTGGAGCAAAATCTATTATGCTTCAGGTGAACAAAAAAAAGCAGGGGTAGAAATCCTAATCTCAGATCAAGTAAAAGCAAAGATACATCTAATTAAAAGAGATAAGTAAGGAAACTATATTTTAATAAAGGGTGCCATAGATAATGTAGCAATATCAATATTAAATATATATGCACCAAGTGGTATAGCATCTAAATTACTAGAGGAGAAATTAGGAGAGGTGCAAGAAGAAATATTCAGCAAAATTATACTATTGGGGAATCTCAAACTTGCTCTCTCAGAATTAGATAAATCAAACCACAAAATAAATAAGAAAGAAATTAGGAAGGTAAATAAATTGTTAGAATAGTTACGTATGATAGATCTTTGGAGAAAATTGAATGGAGACAGAAGGGAGTTTACTTTTTTTCTCTGCGGTTCATGAAAGTTATACAAAAATTAACCATGAGTTAGGGCATAAAAACCTCAAAATCAAATGCAGAAAGGCAAAAATAGTAAATGCATCTTTTTCAGATTTTGATGCAATAAAAATCACATGCAATAAAAGGCCAGGAGAAAATAGACCAAAAGTTAATTGGAAATTAAATAATCTAAGTTTAAAGAATGAATGTGTGAAAGAGCAAATCATAGACACAATCAATAATTTCATCCAGGAGAATGAGACAACATACCAAAATTTGTGGGATATGGCCAAAGTGATTACAATGGGTAATTTTATATCTCTAGATGCTTACTTGCATAAAATAAAGAAAGAGAAGTTCAGTGAATTGGGCTTATTATTTAAAAAAAAAACTAGAAAAAGAACAAATTAAAAACCCTCAATTAAATACCAAATTGGAAATTTTGAAAATAAAAGGGGAGATTTATAAAATTGAAAATAAGAAAACTATTGAATTAATAAATAAAATGA
Organism: Myrmecobius fasciatus; assembly: GCA_023553655.1. Classification (NCBI taxonomy): domain Eukaryota; kingdom Metazoa; phylum Chordata; class Mammalia; order Dasyuromorphia; family Myrmecobiidae; genus Myrmecobius; species Myrmecobius fasciatus. The sequence continues at coordinate 2,414 of JAJPUD010022895.1, read as the reverse complement.
AGAGTTGGTTTTATGAAAAAAAAAACAACACAATAGAAAATCCTTTAGTTAATGTGATTAGAAAAAGGAAAGAGGAAAATCAAATTGTTAGTCTCAAAAATAAGGGAGAAATTTCCTCCAATTTAGAAGATATTAGAGTAATAATTAGGAATTACTTTGCCCAAATTTTTTTTTGTTTTATTTTATTTGCAAAACATATGTATGGGTAATTCTTCAACATTAACCCTTACATAGCTTTCTGTTACAAAATTTTCCCCCCAACTCCCCACCCCTCCCCTAGATGGCAGGATATCCACTACATGTTAATTATGTTAAAATACTTGATAAATTGAATATATGTATACATATTTCCAAGCTTATCATTGTCGTGCAAGAAAAATCGTATCTACACAAAAGACATATCAGATAAAGGAAACACAATGTAAGCAAACATCAATCAAGAGTATGAGAATGTTGTGTTGTAGTCCACATTTCACATCCCTCTCTCTGGGTGTATATGGCTTTCTTCAGTGAACAATTGGAAGTGGTTGGAAACATTTCATTGTTGAAGAGAGCCATGTCCATCAGAATTGATCGTCATATAGTATTGTTGTTGCCATATATAATGATCTCCTGGTTCTGCTCATTTCACTCAACATCAGTTCATGTAAGTCTCTCCAGGCCTCTCTGAAATCATCTTCCTGGTCATTTCTTACAGAACAACAATATTCCATAATATTCATATACCATAATTTATTCAGCCATTCTCCAATTGAAGGGAATCTATTCAGTTTCCAGTTTCTAGCCACTACAAAAAGGGCTGCCACAAACATTCTTGCACATGTGGTATGCCAGTAAATTTGATAATCTCAATGAAATGGAGGAATATCTACAAAAATATAGACTGCCCAGGTTAACAGAAGAGGAAATAAATTACTTAAATAAACCCATTTTAGAAAAAGAAATAGAACAAGCCATTATTCAACTCCCTAAGAAAAAATCTCCAGAGCCAGATGGATTTACATGTGAATTCTACCAAACATTCAAAGAACAATTAATTCCAATACTGTATAAACTATTTGAAATAATAGGGAAAGAAGGTATACTACCAAATTCCTTTTATGATACCGATATGGTGCTGATAGCTAAACCAGGTAGGGTGAAAACAGAGAAAGAAAACTATAGACCAATTTCCCTAATGAATATTGATGCAAAAATTTTAAATAAAATATTAGCAATGAGAGAAAGTCATCCCCAGTATAATACATTATGACCAAGTAGGATTTATACCAGGAATTCAGGTCTGGTTCAATATTAGGAAAACTATCAGCATAATCAATTATATTAATAACCAAACTAACAAAAATCATACGATTATCTCAATAGATGCAGAAAAGGCATTTGATCAAATCCAACACACAATTCTATTAAAAACACTAGAGCATTAGAGAGTATAGGAATAAATGGGCTTTTCCTTAAAATGATTAGTAGCATCTACTTAAAACCACCAGCAAGCATCATATGTAATGGAGACAAACTAGAATCATTCCCAATAAGATCAGGAGTGAAATAAGACTGCCCACTGTCACCATTACTATTTAATATTGTATTAGAAATGTTAGCTTTGGCAGTAAAAAAAAGAAAAAGAGATTAAAGGAACTAGAATAGGTAATGAGGAAACCAAATCATCACTCTTTGTGGATGATATGATGGTATACTTAGAGAATCCTAGAGACGCAACTGAAAAACTACTAGAAACAATTCACAACTTTAGCAAAGTTGCAGGATACAGAATAAATCCACATCAATCAGAAGCATTTTCATATATTACCAACAAAGTTCAGCAGGAAGAGATACAAAAAGAAATTCCATTCAAAATAACTGAAGATAGTAAAAATGTTGGAGAATCTATTTGCCAAGGAAAAGTCAGAAACTATATGAACTAAACTACAATATACTTTCCACACAAATAAAGTCAGATCTCATCAATTGGAAAAACATCAAGTGCTCATGGGTAGGCCGAGAAAATATAATAAAAATGACAATACTAACCAAACTAATTTACTTATTTAGTGACATTCCAATCAAACTCCCAAGAAATTATTTTACAGATCTAGAAAAAAATAGTAGCAAAGTTCATTTGGAAGAACAAAAGGTCAAGAATTTCAAGGGAATTTATGAAAAAAAAAGGCTGATGAAGGTGGCCTGCTGTACCAGATCTAAAACTATATTATAAAGCAGCACTCATCAAAACCATTTGGTACTGGCTAAGAAATAGAGTAGTCAATCAATGGCATAGGACAGGATGAGAGGATAAACTAGGCAATAAGTATAGCAATTTAGTGTTTGATAAACCTAAAGACCCCAGCTTTTGGGAGAGGCACTCATCATTCGACAAAAACTGCTGGGAAAATTGAAAACTAGTGTGGAAGAAA
>JAJPUD010022894.1:0-20726 GCA_023553655.1 Myrmecobius fasciatus | reverse complement strand
CAGAGCTAAAAATATAATCAAAATTTCTTCAGGAAGAAAAAAAACGTTCAAGAATTTCAAGGCAATTAATGAAAAAAAAAATCCAAATGAGGGTGTTCTAGGTGTGCCAGACCTAAAACTATATTCTAAAGCAGCAGTCATCAAAACTATTTGGTCCTGGGTAAGAAATAAAGCAGCTGATCAGTGAAATATTTTTAAGTTCACAAATCACAATAGTCAACAGCGAAAGTAATCTAGTGTTTGATAAACCCTAAGAATCCAGCTTCTGTCACTATTTGACAAAAATTGCTGGGAAAATTGGAAAATAGCATGGCAGAAATTAGAAACCTAACATCCCATACAAAGATAAGGTCAAAATGGCTTCATGACTTAGAAATAAAAAGTAATACTATAAGCAAATTAGAACAACGGATTTAGTTAACCTCTCAGATCTGTGAAGAAGGAAAGAATTTGTGCTCAAAGAAGAGCTAGACTACATTATAAAATGAAAAATGGATGAGCTTGATTATATTAAGTTTAAAAAATTGTATAAACAAAACCAATGCAGCCAAAATTAGAAAGGAAGGAGAAAACCTGGGATTTTTTTTTTACATCCAACTCTTCTGATAATGGACTTAATGTGGATCATAACATAGTATTTTTATCCCTATTATTGTGTTTGATTGTTTTCTGTTTTCTATCTCTTTTTTTTCCCTTTTTGAACTTATTTTTCTTATGCAGTATGATAATTGCGGAAATAAGTATAGAAAAATTGTTCATGTTTGGCATATATTGGATTATTTGCTGTTTATGGGAGGAATAGGGGAAAGGGAGGGAGAAAAATTTTGGAACACAAGGGTGGAATGTTGAAAACTATCTTTGCATATATTTTGAAAGCATAAAGCTATTATTTTAAAATAATGAAAACCAACCTGTAACTAGAAAAATATTTTCATGCCATCCCCTAGATCAGTTGGTGATATTCACATCAAGAGCCAAGAACTAAACAGAGATCAACAAACTAAAAATACCATGCCTAAAGGAGAATTTCTTAAGCACCCCATGAATGGAAGAAAAGCTTTTTAGGCAGCTGTGAGCAACCCCATTTACCCTTATTCTGTTTAACCTAAAAACTAGTTCTCTTGAAGATGTATATTTATGGAAAATATTTCATGGCATTTGGGTAAATGCTTTGCTTATATTTTAAGAAATGAAATAACTCTAAAAGCCATGTAAGACTCTAACTAAATTGGCACTCTATTAATAATGAGGTGTAGAAAATACAAGAAAACTCTCTCTGGCCCCTCAGGGGTACTGCTAGAATACTCATAGCTGTAGTCTGAGATCCAGTTCATTTGTCAGATTGATTATTTGTATGAAGATTCTTGAAAGTTAAATAGGCTACATGGCTTCATTAGTAGTGTGAGAAATAGCTCTATCTTTGTAAGATTGAAAAGCCATCACAATTTTGTGTGTAGGCAAGATAGTGAATAGAAATGATCTGAACAACCTATTTGACTTAGCATAGATAGAACTACCCAAGAAAGAGTAATAGTATTTATGCCACATGGAAACTGTTTTAAATTTTTACTCTCTGTATCTGGGACTAAAGTGTTATACTTTAATATACCAAGATGTGTTCATAATATCAATCCTGTGTTTTCTCTGAAAACTTGCTGTGAAAGATGATTGAGCTTAATTGCTTTAATAATACTGGGAATGTTTAGAACTGAGAATTATTGTTTGGAAGAACAGAGCAGATTCAAAACTCAAGTCTAGGAGATTTGTAAAGTGAGACTCCAATCACTATAGGGTTGTCTTTTAACCCCTTAAAAAGAAATAGAACCAGGGTAGCTAGGTGGCACAGTAGATAGAGCACCATCCCTAAAGTCAGGAGGACCTTAGTTCAAATCTGGTTTCAGACACATAACACTTCCTAGCTGTGTGATCCTGAGCAAGTCACTTAACCACAATTGCCTCAACAAAAAAAAAAAAAGAAGAAGAAGAAGAAGAAGAAGAACCTTGCTCTTGGGGACCTGTGTCATCTATGAGAGTGGAAATTGGGATAAATTTCTTTCCAGCTTATCAAACTATTTTTAATTGACATTTATTGAATGGAGTTGAGTCTAACATCCCAGACTAAGATAAGGTCTAAATGGTTCCATGACTTAGAAATAAAAAGTAATACTATAAGCAAATTAGAAGGATAATGGATTTAGTTAACCTCTCAGATCTGTGAAGGAAAGAAATCATATACAGAATTTTTCTTTCTATTCAGTCTTATTTAAACACTCTTGCATTTCAGTCTCTTATATATGTACTCAAACAATTCTATCTCCCTGACCTTTCAAGGGAAATAATATACATATGTCAAAATTTCAGTTGAGTTCAAATTACTCCATGAAACGTCTCTTGGGACAGCTTCATTACTCAGTAATGTTTCATTTTAAGGGTGGGGTGGGGAATTAATTAGTGATTATTTGATACTGGATTTACTAGACAAAGTTTTATAGGGATTATTATAAAATTGCAGCTTGTTTTGGACTCCTGACCACTGTTTATTTAGTAGATTAAGTAGTTTTTGAATTGCTAATGAATTTATAAAATTATGAAATGGGGGCAGGTACATTCAGTTGGGAAACAAAACAATGGTACCACAGAGTAAGACTTCAATAACACTTATTTAAGGCACAGAGGTTGCTAGGGCAGTGGCATAGAAAATGCAGAACAAAAAGCATGATAAGGGAAGTGGAGTTATTAAGACTTATTTATATGACATAATTAATAATATTATTAATGTTATGGGGACAGGAATAAGGTGAGAGAAGAAAATACTGGGGAAAAGAATGGGGAAAGGAAGAACTTGAGAGAATAATATATAATCTCACATTAGAATTGGAAGTTCTTGTCACTATGGATCAATATGGAATTGAAAAGGTGCTTGAAGAAGCAGGAGTTTGGGGTCTCATTTTTGTAAGATTTTTGTGAGAGAGAGAGAATAACTTTTCTCTATGTCATACATATCAAGGACAACAAATTCCTGACAGCAAGAAGTAGTTGACTTTACCTGATTAAGTAATAGTCTTAGGATGTGCTTTTTAATTAATATATGATAGTTTGCAATTATGCTTCTTTGAAATTTGGGACATCATTTCTAAGTTTCCTCTTTACAATCTTGTTTCCTGTTGTTAATTTACACTGGCTATTTATAAATCAACTATAATTACTATAAGGGGATGGTAGTCAGGGTAACCAAAACAAAATACAATTTCAACACACAAAGTATGAAAATTTCTAATTGCTAAATACCATATTAATTAGGACACAGGTTTGAGGTAAGGCTTAATTATGATGAAAAATTAATTTGAATGGAATGATGTTATCTGTATATGTGCATAATTTGATTTTTTATTTATTTGTATTAGTATTCAAAAGCTGTGACTTTAAAATCCAAAACTTTTACATATTTGTTGGGGAATTTAGGAAAGTCATTTTACTTCTCTAGGTGCCAGTTTACTCGTCTGCAAAATATTGTATCCTAGATGATAACAATCTTTTATAATTTCATATGTCCTATGCCTAACAATGGCTTAACCTCTTCTTCATCCTTATTCTGATCTCTAGTTGTTCCATAACAAATCCTTATGTGCACTAGCTATATTCTCTTTTTATTTTTAATTTTTTTGTAATTAATTCTTTTTATTTGCAAAACACATGTATGGGTAATTCTTCAACATTAACCCTTACAAAGCTTTCAGTTACAAATTTTTCCCCCCTATTCCCCACCCTTCCCCTAGATGGCAGGATATCCACTACATGTTAATTATGTTAAAATACTTAACAAAGAGAATATATGTATACTTATTTCCACACATCATTTTTCTGCGGGAGAAATCGTATCTACAAGAATAATCAGATAAAGGAAATACAATGCAAGCAAACATCAATAGAGAGAATGAAAATGATGTGTTGTGGTCCACATTTCACATCCCTCTCTCTGGGTGTATATGGCTTTCTTCACTGAAAAATTGGAACTGGTTTGAAGCATTTCATTGTTAAGAGAGTCATGTCCATCAGAACTGATCATCATATAGTATTGTTGTTGCCGTGAAAAATGATCTCCTGGTTCTGCTCACCTCACTCAGCTTCAGTTCATGCAAGTCTCTCCAGGCCTCTCTGAAATCATCCTGCTGGTCATTTCTCACAGAACAATAATATTCCATAACATTCATATACCATAATTTCTTCAGCCATTTTCCAATTGATGGGCATTCATTCAGTTTCCAGTTTCTAGCCACTACAAAAAGGGCTGCCACATTCTTGCACATGTGAGTCCCTTTCCTTTTTTATGATTTCTTTGGGATATAGGCCCAATAGAAACACTGCTGGGTCAAACGGTATGCACAGTTTGATAACTTTTTGAGTATAACTCCAAATTGCTCTCGAAGAATGGTTGGATCCGTTCACAGTTCCACCAACAATGCATCAGTGTCCCACCCTTCCCACATTCCCTCCAACACCTGTCATTATCCTTTCGTGTCATTTTAGCTAATCTGACAGGTGTGTAGTGGTGCCTCAGAGTTGTCTTAACTTGCATTTCTCTGATCAATAGTGATTTGGAGCACCTTTTTATATGACTATACATAGTTTTAATTTCATCATCTGAAAATTGTCTGTTCATATCCTTTGACCATTTGTCAACTGGAGAATGGCATGAATTCTTATAAATATGAGACAATTCTCTATATATCTTAGAGATGAGACCTTTAATAAAAACCCTTAAATGTAAAGATGATTTCCCAATTTATTGCTTCCCTCCTAATCTTGTCTGCATTAGTTTTGTTTGTACAGAAACTTTTTAACTTAATATAATCAAAATTATATATCTGGTGTTCAATTACTAGTTCCAGTTCTTCTTTGGACAGAAATTTATTCCATCTCCACAGGTCTGAGAGGTAAACTTTACTACGTTCCTCTAATTTGCTTATAATATCACTCTTTATATCTAGATCATGAACCCATTTAGATCTTATCTTGGTATGCAGTGTTAGGTGTGGGTCCAGCCTAAATTTCTTCCACACTACTTTCCAATTTTCCCAGCAGTTTTTGCCGATTAGTGAGTACTTATCCCAAAAGCTGGGGTCTTTGGGTTTGTCAAACACTAAACCGATAACATTATTACCTAGACTGTCCTGATATCCTATCCTATGCCACTGATCAACTGCTGTATTTCACAGCCAGTACCAAATGGTTTTGATGACCATTGCTTTATATTATAGTTTTAGATCTGGTACAGCAAGGCCACCTTCATTTGTCTTTCTTTTTTCCATTAATTCCCTTGAAATTCTCGATCTTTTGTTCTTCAAAATGAACTTTGCTACTATTTTTTCTAGATCTGTAAAATAATTTCTTGACAGTTTGATTGGTATGGCACTAAATAAGTAAATCAGTTTGGGTAGTATTGTCATTTTTATTACATTCGCTGGGCCTACCCATGAAAATGTTTTTCACTTAATGTTTTTCAAATTGACTAGGTCTGATTTTATTTGGATGGAAAGTGTTTTGTAGTTTAGTTCTTATAGTTTCTGACTTTTTCTTGGCAGATAGATTCCCAAATATTTTATCCTTATTTGGAATGGAATTTCTTTTTCTATCTCTTGCTGCTGAACTTTGTTGGTAATATATAAAAATTTTGATGATTTATGTGCATTTATTTTGTGTCATACAACTTGGCTAAAGTTGTGAATTGTTTCTAGTAGTTTTTTAGTTGAGTTTCTAGGGTTCTCTAAGTATACCATCATGTCATCTGCAAAGAGTGATAATTTGGTTTCTTCATTACCTACTCTAATTCCTTTTATTTCTTTTTCTTCTCTTATTGCCAAAGCTAACATTTCTCATACAATATTAAATAGTAATGGTGACAGTGGGCAGCCTTGTTTCACTCCTGATCTTATTGGGAATGGTTCTAGTTTGTCTCCAGTAGATACGATGCTTGCTGATGGTTTTAAGCGGATGCTACTAATAATTTTAAGGAAAAGCCCATTTATGCCAATACTCTCTAGTGTTTTAATAGGAACGGGTGTTGGATTTTATCGAATGCTTTTTCTACATGTATGGAGATAATCATATGGTTTTTGTTAATTTGGTTATTAATATAATTGATTATGCTGATTGTTTTCCTGATATTGAACAGCCCTGCATTCCTGGTAAAAATCCTACTTGGTCATGGTGTATTATCCTGGAGATAACTTTCTGTAACCTTGTTGCTAAAATCTTATTTAAAATTTTTGCATCAATATTCATTAGGGAAATTGGTCTATAGCTTTCTTTCTCTTTTTTCACCCTACCTGGTTTAGCTATCAGCACCATATGAGACTGATGTCTCATAGAAGGAATTTGGTAGTATACCTTCTGTCCCTATTTTTTTAAATGGTTTGTATAGTATTGGAATTAATTGTTCTTTGAATGTTTGGTAGAATTCACATGTAAATCCATCTGGCCCTGGAGATTTTTTTCTTAGGGAGTTGGTTAATAGCTTGTTCTATTTCTTTTTCTAATATGGGGCTATTTAAATAATTTATTTCCTCTTCTGTTAACCTGGGCAATCTATATTTTTGTAGATATTTTTCCATTTCATTTAGATTATCAAACTTACTGGCATAAAGTTGGGCAAAGTAACTCCTAATTATTGCTCTAATTTCCTCTTCATTGGAGGAAAGTTCTCCCTTATCATTCTTGAGACTAACAATTTGATTTTCCTCTTTCCTTTTTCTTAACAAATTAACTAAAGGCTTATCTATTTTATTTGTTTTTTCATAAAACCAACTCTTAGTTTTATTTGTTAAATCAATAGTTTTCCTATTTTCAATTTTATTCCCCTTTTATTTTTAGAATTTCCAATTTGGTATTTAATTGAGGGTTTTTAATTTGTTCTTTTTCTAATTTTTTAATAGTAATCCCAATTCATTGATCTTCTCTTTCTCTATTTTATGCAAGTAAGCATCTAGAGATATAAAATTGCCCCTTAGAACCGCGTTGGCCGTATCCCACCAATTTTGGTACGTTGTCTCCTTATTCTAATTCTCCTGGATGAAATTATTGATTGTGTCTATGATTTGTTCTTTCACCCATTCATTCTTCAGGATTAGATTATTTAATTTCCAATTGGCTTTTGGTCTATTTTCTCCTGGCCTTATATTGCATGTGATTTTATTGCATCATGATCTGAAAAAGATGTATTTACTATTTCTGCCTTTCTGCATTTGATTTTGAGGTTTTTATGCCCTAACACATGGTCAATTTTTGTATAACTTCCATGGACTGCTGAGAAAAAAGTAAACTCCCTACTGTCTCCATTCAACTTTCTCCATAGATCTATCATAGCTAACTTTTCTAACAATTGGTTTAACTCCCTAGTTTCTTTCTTGTTTATTTTGTGGTTTGATTTATCTAATTTTGAGAGAGCAAGGTTGAGATCCCCCACTAGTATCGTTTGGCTGTCTGTTTCTTCTTGCATCTCTCTTAATTTCTCCCCCAGGAATTTGGATGCTATTGCACTTGGTGCATATATATTTAGTCTTGATATTGATACATTATGTATGGTACCCTTCAATAAAAGATAGTTTCCTTCCTTTTGTCTTTTGATTAGATCTATCTTGGCTTTTACTTGATCTGAGATAAGGATTGTTATCCCTGCTTTTGTTGTTCACCTGAAGCATAATAGGTTCTGCTCCAGCCTTTTACCTTCATCCTCTATGTGTCACTATGTTTTAGATACGTTTCTTGTAGCAGTGTGATTCTGGTTTTTAATCCAGTCTGCTATCTGCTTCTGCTTTATGGGAGAGTTCATCCCACTACACATTCACAGTTAGAATAATGAATTCTTTATTTCCTGCCATCTTATTTACCCAAGTTATGTTTTTCCCTTTCCTTTCCCCTTCTCCCTTCCCCCCTCCTCAGTATTTTGCTTTTGATGACCCCCTCCCCCAAACAAAACTCCACTCTTTAGATCCCCTCCCCCTTTTGTACTCCATTCCCCTGATTCTTCTATTTTTCCTTCTATTAGTTTATTCCTTTCTTTTCCTCCTTTCCCTCCCACTTCCCTCTAGCAACAGACAAGTTTCTCTGTGAAATCAAATGTCTGATATACACTTTTAGAGCCCAAACTGATGAGAGTAAGATTTACACAATGCTCATCTCCCTCCCTTCTTTCTCTCAATCATATTAGGTTTTCTTTGCCTCTTCATGAGGTATTATAATGTTTTTACCTCCTTTTTTAAAAAATCTTATTTTACCAACTTTTCCCTCTTTTTCCCAGTATGATAACTTTTTCCCCTCTAGTTTTCTTTTTCATATTATCAAAGTAATGTATAATTAATTATACCCCCAAACTTTAACTATCCCCATGGTAGAAATAAACTTCTCAAGAGTCCTTTCCTTTTTACCTTTTTATGCTTCTCTTGAGTTCTGTGTTTGGAGGTTGAATTTTTTGTTCAGATCTGGTCTTTTCATTAGAAATAGGTGAAATTCACCTATATCATTGAATGACCATTTTCTTCCCTGGAAGATAATGCTCATTCTAGCTGGATAGGTTATTCCTGGCTGTAATCCAAGTTCCTTTGCCTTTCGGAATATCTGGTTGCCGGCCCTTTGATCCTTCAATGTGGAGGCTGACAGATTGTGTGTGATTCTGATTATTGGTCCTTGGTATTTGAATTGTTTCTTTCTAGCTGCTAGTTGCTAGTGGAGGTCTGTTTAAGGCTAGAAAAGCGGTGGCTGTGGTAGTTTGCCCTGGGGCAATTTGGCGAATTAACTTAAGGTGCTGTGCTGGTGGGGCCTAGGACTAAGTCTGTATTACTCCTTACACAAGGCAAGTCTGCCAGAACACCTGTCCCCAATCAGGGCAGAGTGTCCCGAGTGCCTCAGATAAACTCCAGGTGTTTAGAGTTTGGAGTTTGGAGTTTCTGCCACCCTGAGCTGAGTCCCACCCTCACTTCTAGGTTGCACCAGGTAAACTGTTTATCCCTCTGCCCAAGTTAAACAGACCTGATATGAAGTTTTTCAGAGATATCTGCAAGCAGTGTCCTAATATTTCTGGATTCATTGACTTGAAGATCAGTTCAGAGGCTTATTTTATTGTTGATTTGAGAGAAGATTGGAGGAGGACAGAGAGTCACATTTTCACTTGGCCATCTTGGCTCCGCCCCAATCTCTTTTTTTGACCATGACTTTGAGGTAAACCAATAATATTTAAATTCTCTCTCCTGGATCTATTTTCAAGTCAGTGTTTTTTTTTTTCAATGAGATATTCCATGTTTTGCCATTTTTTCATTTTTAAATTTTCTTTTATTGTATCTTATTTTATCATAAAGTCATTAGCTTCCATTTGCTCAATTCTATTTTTTAAAGAAAGATTTTCCTTAATGACTTCTTTTCCTAATTGGTCAGTTGTGTTTTTTAAGCCATTTTTCTCCTCATTAGGTTTTTTGTGTTTCCTTTTGTATCACTTTCAATTCCTTTCCTAATTTTTCCTTTACCTCTTTTACTTCATTTACAAAATTCCCTTTGAACTGTTCTATGCCTTGATTCCAGTTCTTATTTTTCTTGACAGCTTTGAATGTAGGAGTTTGGGCTTTGCTATCTTATTCTGAGTGTGTTTTGTTAGAAACTTTTTTTATTGTCTGCTCATTTTCCTAGCCTATTACTCAGCTTTTAACTTTTTGTCAAAGTAGTTTACAGCATGGAGGGATGCACTATCCCAAGCTGTAAGGATTTTATGCAGCTATTTTTAGAGATCATCCTGGGGATCTGACAACCACCATTCTTTTTCTGCCCTGGAATTGTTAGGAGTGTCCCAGGCCCACTGTAGCTGTAAGATCTACTGTGCTATACAGCAAGAGTGCTGCATTACTGACAGTGGTGCCCAATGGCATCAGGGCCAGGGCTGTGCTGGCACAATCTAGACCAGAACTTCATGCTGGACTCTCACTCTCTGGCGACAGACATTCTATGCTGATCTTCCAATCTTCTCTGGTCTCCCAGGGCGAAGAGTTGCAGGACTGCTGGTTAGGCTTACATCCCAGAACAACATGGCTAGACTACCACTTTAGAGTCACAGATTTTTTCTGCTGAACTTTTAGGTTGGTTTAGGCTGGAAAATGTTCTACTCCATCTTTTGGAGTGTTTGGATGCTCTAAAATTTATTTATTGTTTAAAGAAATTTGTAGTTATTTGGGAAAGATGTCCCTGCCTTTTCTCCACCATCTTGGCTCTTCAATTTTCTTTTGAAATGTTAATGTGGGAACATGAAGAAATCAATATTGGAAAATTATGCATAGTAGAATAACTAAAATTTATATAACACCTATTATATGCCAGACGCTGTGCTAAAATCTTTACAATTATCTCATCATTTGAAACTCATACTAACTTTATGAGGAATTTGCTGTTATTTCTATTTTATAGATTTGAAAATTGAGACAAACTGAGATTAACAAATTTGCTAAGGGTTACACAGCTAATAAGTGCCTGAGATTACATATGAACTCAGATCTTTTTGCCTTCAGAAATAATACTCCATAGACCTTGCTGGAGGTAGATTCCAGTTTTTTGAGAACCATTTGGTGTGAAGTGGAAGCATGAGTTTAGCCTACTGTCTCTAGAACTTCAGTAGCGATAAGGAATGGATAGGTCATGCCATGGCATAGGTGTATAGAAGGCTCAAGAAAAGCCATTTTATTGTTGTTTTTTAAGGATTAGATTTCCTGAATATACTTATAAGAGGAATGGAAGAAGCTGAATTTGAGGGGAAGAAGGAATAATCAAGAACACAAGAATAACTAGAATAGGATGTGATTAAAAGTACCAATGAAGACATTAGAAATAAATGTCTATTATCCTCTGACACCAGAGAAGTTTGAGGAAATGCATGAATTTAATTGCTTTAAAGTATGTTTTGTTATTTTTTTTAATTTTTACATCACAATCCCAATCATGCATTTTTCAATCACAATCTTTTTTTTCAATCTAATATATTTATTGTTTTCTTTCCATGAGTTTTTCCATTACTTCTTTTTTTTTCATGAAAACAATAAATGATTTTATTTAAGAGAATGACAATAATGAAAAAATATATCATTAAAAACCCCGGAAATCAGAGGAAAATGTATATCTCTAAATGTTCACATCAATAAGATATAAAGAGAGTAAAACTATGAATTGGTTATCCCATTAAAAAAGAAGAAATCCCCAATTAAATACCAAATTGGAAATACCAAAAAATAAAGTAGAGATTAATAAAATTGAATGTAAGAAATCCATTGAAATAATGGATCATGGTAGAAGCTTGTTTTATTTAAAAAATTAAATAAGTAAATTATTGATTAGTATAATCAAAAAAGAAGAGAAGAAAACCAAATCACTACGATAAAAATTTAAAAGATGAATATATCACTAGTGAAAATGAAATAAGAGCAAATATTAGAAGTTATACTGCCCAATTATGTATTAGTAAAATTAACAATTAAGTGAAATGTGGGGCTACATGTTCCTTAGTTCATTCTTTATGTTTTTAAGGCCTATCACTATTAAATAATAGCTAAGATTAAAAAGTGTTATTATCACTTATGAGTTTTGTTATTATTTTCTCTATTTTTACATACAAGGAAATGGAGGCAAAGAGATTAAATGAGTTGCATACAGTCATAGTTAATATTTATGGTCAGATTTGAACTCAGATCTTCCTGACTCCTGACTAGGTACTCTATCCCACTGTATTACCTAGCTGCTTCTAGGCATTACAATAAGGGTAGCTGGCAGAGGTAGCAGAGTTCCCCATGTTATTAGAAAGCCAGTGAGTAGAACATATTAATTAAAGTATACGCTTCTAATTCTTAGAGTGTTAGGTCATGGGATTTTTTGCTTCATACATCAATTTCCTTTGCACTCATATAAGAATAGAATCAATTTAGAACCAATAAAATCACTGGAAACAGAACCTTAGGTTCTGAAGGTCTCTCCAGTCCTGGTTTGAATGGGCTTAGTCAATGGCCCTCTTCTAAGAGTGTACTCTAATTACAGTGTTTTTAAATTATGGACACAATTTGGCACAATTTCTTTTTTTTTATTCCAATAGACGCATACATATTTATATAATTATCTTGCTGCACAAGAGAAATGAAATCAAATCAGAAAAAAAGAGAAAGAAAATAAGATGCAAGCAAACAACAGCAAAAAGAGTGAAACTGCTATATTGTGAATCACACTCAATTCCCATAGTTCTCTCTCTGAGCGTAGATGGCTCTCTTTTTATCACAAGACCATTGGGACTGGTATGAATCATCTCATTGATGAAGAGAGCCACATCCATCAGAATTGATCATCATGTCATCTTCTTGTTGCCATGTATAATGATCTGGTTCTGCTCATTTCACTTAGCATCAGTTCATACAAGTCTCTCCAGGCCTCTCTGAAATCATCCTACTGATCATTCTTACAGAACAATAATATTCGATGACATTCATGTACTATAACTTATTCAGCCATTCTCCATTTGATGGGCATTCATTCAGTTTCCAGTTTCTTGCCACTACTAAAAAGACTGCCACATTTTTGCACATGTGGGCCGCTTTCTCTCCTTTATGAGCTCTTTGAGTTATAAGCCCTATAGAAATACTTTTTGATCCAAGGCTATACAGAGTTTGATAACTTTTTGGATAATAAATTGCTCTCCAAAATGGTTAGATCTGTTTACAATTCCACCAATAATGTATCAGTGTCCCAATTTTCCTACATCTCCTCCAACATTCTTCATTATCTTTTCCTGTCACCTTAGCCAATCTGAGAGGTGTAGAACAGTATCTTAGAGTTGTTTTCATTTGCATTTTTCTTATTAATAATGATTCAGAGTACCTTTTCATATGAGTAGAAACGGTTTCAATTTCTTCATTTGAGAATTGTCTGTATCTTTTGACCATTTATCAATGAGCAATTGACTTCTTTTACATTTAAAATACTAGATAGTTAACATGAACATGCTTATCAGTTCTGGATTTCTTTAATTTTGTGATTCTGACAACTTTTATCTTGCTCTTATTTATTTTACATTGTTGTTTCCCCCCACAATGAACATTACAATTCCGCGACCTTGAAGTTCATTAATTCCTGGTTTCTTAGCCTAAAAGTATTTTGCTTTTATCGTTCCTTCTATTCATTGATTGGTTTCTTCCAGGATATCAATTTAAAGGAAAGTATCTATCAAAATATTTTCACCATGCTATACTTGTGTTTTCCCTTTGAAACCTCATTTTTCTTTTGTCTTCTCGGATTTGTAATGCATTCCTTCTCTGGTTCCTTCCTCCCACAGTAAGATACTTTCTAGCAGAATTAAGGTGAACGTGAAATGTCTCTTGATTTCCTACAAAGTAAAAATCATTCTACCAATGAATATAAGGTGAGCTATGCATTACTCTTTCATACCTTCTTTTTGTCAACACATACTCATGATTCTTTGTGTTTTCAACATCTATATTTTGTTGTTGTTGCCTATTGTTCAGTCATTTCAAACTCTTTGTGAGGTGATTTAGGGTTTCTTCATGGCAAAGATTATTGAAGATTATGGTATGTCTTGTCCTTTCCTTCTGGAGGAAGGATGAAGAAATTTTTTTACATTACATTACATTTACATTACAGATGAAGAAACTGAAACAACAACATTAAGTGACTAACCCAGGAACACAGAGCTAGTAAGTGTATGAGAACAGATTTGAACTCAGGGAGAGCATTGTGGAGTCCAAACTACCACTCTAGTCATTGTGCTACTTAACTGCCCTTCTCTATTTTGTGGAAGAAATAAACAGCAATTCTATAGTGACCTTTTCTATTTTGTGTAAATATCTCTTCTATGCCTGATTTAATTCTACTCCCTTTTGAAGAGACCCTAACCATGAGTCATATCTATGCTTTAAGTGATTTTTCCCCCTTAGGGCTATTGGGTGAAAACATAAACAATTTAAAACAATTTAAAAAATAGCCTAAATCCTCTCTTTAGATGTCAAGCTCCCCAACAACTTAACCATATATATATATTTTTCAAATCTTGAGCACATCTAAATCACTATTGATCAGAGAAATGGAAATTAAAACCATGCTGAGGTACCACTACACACCACTCAGATGGCTAAGATGACAGGAAAAGTTAATGATGAATGTTGGAGGAAATATGGGAAAACTGGGACACTAATACATTGTTGGTGGAACTGTGAACTGATGCAGCCATTCTGTAGAACAATTTGGAACTAAGTCCAAAAAGCTTTAAACTATGCATACCCTTTGATCCTGATATGTTTCTACTGGGCTTATAATTCCAAAGACATTTTAAAGTGGGGAAAGGGACCCATATGTGCAAAAATGTTTGTGGCAGCCCATTTTGTACTGGTAAAAGGAACTGGAAACTGATTGGATGCCCATCAGTTGGAGAATGGCTGAATAAATTATGGTATATGAATATTATGGGAATATTATTGTACTGTAAGAAACGATCAGCAGGATGATTTCAGAGAGGTCTGGAGAGACTTACCTAAACTTAAACTAAGTGAAATGAGCAGAACCAGGAGATCATTGTACATGGCAACAATAAGATTATACAATGATCAATTCTGATGAACATGACTCTTTTCAACAATGAGATGATTCAGGCCAGTTCCAATAATCTTGTGATGAAGAGAGCCATCTGCACCCAGAGAGAAGGGTGTGGGAACTGAGTATGAATCACAACATAGCATTTTCATGCTTTTTGTTGTTTGCTTACATTTTGTTTTCTTTCTTATTTTTTTTTCCTTTTTAGGTGGGCAGTGGACAGAGCACCAGCCCTGAAGTCAGGAGGACCTGAGTTCAAATCTGTCCTCAGACACTTAACACTTCTTAGCTGTGTGACCTTGGGCAAATCACTTAACCCCAATTGCCTCGGTAAAAAGCAAAAAAAAATCCTTTTTGATCTGATTTTTCTTGTGCAGCAACATACTTGTATAAATATGTATGTATATATTGGATTTAACACACACATATATGTGTATATATATATACATATGTATATGTGTGTATATATATATATATATATATATATATATTTAATGTTTAATGTATATTGGATTACTTGCCATCTAGGGGAAGGGGTGAGGGGAAGAGAAGACACAAACGTTTTTTTTTTAATTTTATTCGTATAACATATGTGTGGGTAATTCGAGAAGACACAAACTTTATGCAAAACATAAGGTTTTGCAAAGGTCAGTATTGAAAAATTATCCATGCATATGTTTTGAAAATAAAAAGCTTTAATAAAAAAGGAAATAAAAAGTGGTCTGGAAATATATATATATATATGTATATATATATATATATACATATATATATATATATATATAAAATAAAAAAAAATATTATTTGGAAATTTAAAAAAAAATCTTGAGCACAGACTGAATGTTGTTAGACTTGTATGCTTAAAAAATAAGCAAGGTGAGGATATTAGAGGAAAGGTAAATATTTTGCATAAGACAGTCTTTATCTATGAGGTTAATATATAATGTACATATTGTATACATTTTTAGTAGAGAAAAATAAAAATATACCAAGGAAAATGGTTGGAAATAAGAAAATGAAACCATTGTCAGTCTGATGTAGAGGTACTATATACATCATTTTCATTTTTCTTTGGATAAGAGAACTTAGTCTCTTTAGTACATTGCTTTAAAATGCTCAAAAGATTAAGCCTTCAGGATGCTTATCAGAAATAAATTCACATTCAATCAGTAGAGTTTCATAAAATGCTCCATGTTTTTAAAATTTTAAAATTAAAAGACCTTAGAACAAATGTTTTCTTTTTGTATTAAACTATTTAAAAGTGAAATCATGACTAAAATTTAGAAAATAAACAAATATCATCTTTTAACTTCTTGAGTTCTTTGTGGACTAAAACATAAATTGCAGAGGGAAATTTTGTCTGTCAATTTTGAGATATCAGTTTCTTCTGTGAGAATTGTATTTGGTCCTATATATTCATTCTAACTCTGTTTCTGGCTCTGTAGGAAACTATTAGGATCTCTATTCTGCTATGGAAAGCAGAGAATCATCCAACAATGCATTCTCTTTAGATACCCACATTCTCTACTTGAATTCAGTGTGATTCAATCAGAGCAACACTTTTTTATTGTCTCCATTGCATCTTTATATGTAATTGCATTTCAAACAAAACAAATTTCTTCAATTTCACCAGCCTGGTCTGGTACCATCCAAATGGGAGTGATTATTTGATGGAATGATTTTACAGATCTTGTTAATATATAATAGCAGAAAGACTGCAAAACAAAATTATAGGTGAAAGAAACAGTCAATTCATGTCATTCACCTACCCAGAAAAGTGACTGAAATAACTCAGATATTTTTTAATTTGGAAATTATGATATAGCCACATGGTACAGCAGGATGACTAGTTTCTAAATTCTGCCTCATATTTTTAGTAACAGTATAACCCTCTAAAAATTATTGAACTTTTCAATTTGTTTTTCTACTCTATAAAACTTGTAAGAACAAATGAAATAAAATAGATAAAGTACTTTGCAATACATTTTAGCTTGGTTTCTTCTTCAAAAAATATTTAACTATTTTATTAATTTAAACAGGCAGCTAAGTATAGTTCAAATATGTCCTTAGATATGTGTACGTCATCAAATCATAATTCTATTCACATCAGTTTACTCATCTATAAATGTTCTGGAGAAGGAAATGACAAGCCATGAAGAGTTAGACACAGTTGAAAAATGACTGAATAACAACGATGTATTTATTGTAAACACAATTTACTTATTGTTAGTTATCAACATTTACTGATTTGACTAAAAGACATGGTTGAAATATTTCTTGAATGATTTTGCTGCATACTCTCCCTATGAAAATAGCTTTAAGGAAGTAAGTTCAAATAAGATAATTTCAATAAATATCAGTTGCAGTTATAAATGGAATTTTTTGTAATTGACGTCTATATATGAGTATTATTATTCCTGAATGAACAAATAGGAATTATCAGAAAACATAGCATAGTTAATAATGGGAGAACGTAACTTAAAAAGACAAGCTTTAATCTTTATTTCATACTAGCTGTGTGGGAATAGCTTTATGGTGCAGCAAATAGAGTGCTGGGTCTAGAGTCAGAAGGATATGATCCTGAATTCAAATCTGTCTTAAGATTCTTATTAGCTGTGTGGCTTTGGCCTAATCACTTAACTCAGTATCAGTTTCACCATATGTTGAGAAAGTTGGAAAACGAAATAAGAAACCACTCCAATATTTTTGCTAAAAAAAAATGGGGCAGCAAAATTAAGATGGTAAAAAGTATACAGGTCTTTATCTTCGCTTTTGCTGGCATCTCTCAGAATCAACACCAGATCAAACCTCTGAATGGGTTTTGGAGTATAAAAAAATTTCCAGCAGAAGATATTTTGGGAGAACATCAGGAAAGCTCTGTCTCAATTGATCAGGAGGCGGGGCAAGGAACATGGCCCACCTTAGGGAGCCCAAGGGCAGAGAGACTTCCATGCCCTGGGGGAATGTAATGGTAGGTTTTTAGCCAAAAAACAGCAGTATTGCTACTTTGTCCTGGTTCAGAAGCTTGTGGATCAGAAGAGGAGTTGTGAGATTGCCAATGAAACTATAGAAGGCAAATAATGAGCCCCAAAACTCCAGCATAACAAGCTGGCTAAATCTCACTTAAGCCAGGCCTATATAGCACATGAAGGAAGTTTACATCATCAATCCCAGGATAAAATGCCTGATGCCTGTGGAGGAAGCTAGGGACAATTTCCCCTGTGTCCTAGGAACAGATCTCAACATTTATTTTATTTATTTTAACTTTTTATTTTCAAAATATATCCATAGATGGTTTTCTTTTTTCTTTTTTATAAAGCATTTATTTTCAAAAAAAAGCATAGTTTTCAGCATTCATCCTAGGAAAAATCTGTGCTCCAAATATGTTTTCTCCCACCTTTCTCCTCATCCTCTCCCAAAGAGTGCAAATAATCCAATATATACTAAACAGACAGGGCAAGAAACAGGGTGGGATTCAGTGTGGCAGATTCTAAACACCTGGGGAGTCTATCTGAGGCTCTCCAGGCACTCTGCCCTGATTGTGGCCAAGTGCTTTGGCAGATCTGCCTTTTGTAAAAAGCAGATTGTAACCCTCTGCAAACACAAGGACCTATTCTGATGCCCCAGCACCAGAAGTTAATTATCCAAATTGCCCCAGGGCAAACTACCACAGCCACCACTTCTCTGATTTAAATAGACCCCAAGTTTTTTTTTTTTTTAAATGAGTAAGAAACAGAAGAGAGCTCTCACCACAAACAGCTTTTATGGAGAAAAAGAAGGGCAGACCCCAGATCCTGAGGTTCCTAAAACAACTACAGAAGAAGCCATAAAGGCGGTCATGACCTGGTCCCCCTTTCACAGGGTTTTCCTGGAAGATTGCATAAAGAATCTCAGAAGAGAGTTAGATGAAAAATGGGGAAATGAATTGATATCAGTTCAAGAAGCCCTCCAAAAGAGATATGATAAAGACACCAATTTACTGAAAAACAAAATTGATGAAATGGAAAAAGTAAGCAATGAACAAATTAGTCAGTTACAAAAGGAGCTAAAAAGGTAACCAAAGAAAATAATACATTAAAAATTAAAATTGAACAAATGCAAGTGAATGACTCAATAAGACTTCAAGAAGCAGTCAAACAAAAAACAAAAACAAAATGAAAAAGTAGAAGAAAATATGAAATATCTCCTAGGAAAAACAACAGACTTGGAAAATAGATCTAGGACAGACAATCTAAGGATTATTGAACTTCCTGAAAGCCATGATGAAAAAAAGAATCTAAACGCTATCTTCCAGAAAATCTTGAAAGAAAAGTAGCCTGATGTTTTAAAATCAGAAGGCAAAATCACCATCGAAAGAAAATATCGATCACCTCCTGATAGAGACCCCAAAATTAAATCCTCAAGGAATATCATGGCTAAATTTCAGGACTATCGCACCAAGGAAAAAATATTGCTAGCAGCTAGAAAGGAACAATTCAAATACCAAGGAACTGTCATTAGAATCACACACGATCTGTCAGCCTCCATATTGAAGGATCAAAGGGCCTGGAACCAGATATTCTGAAAAGGCAAAGGAACTTGGATTATAGCCAAAAATAACCTATCCAGCTAGAATGAGCATTATTTTCCAGGGAAGAAAATGGATATTTAATGATATAGTTGAATTTCACCTATTTCTAATAAAAAGACCAGAGTTGAACAAAACACATTTGACCTCCAAACACAGAACTCAAGAGAAGCATAAAAAGGTAAAAAGGAAACAACTTTTGAGAACTATATTTCTACTATGAGTATACTTAAAGAATGAGGGTATAATCTGATATTATTTTGATAATATGAAAAAGAAACTAGAGGTGGAAAGGCTATCAATACTGGGAAAAAAGAGGGAAAAGATAGTAAAATAAGGTTTAAAAAAAAGGAGGTAAAAATAAGGTAAAATCTCATGAAGAGGCAAAGAAAACCTAAGGGAGATGAGCATTGTGTAAATCTTACTCTCATCAGATTGGGCTCTAAAAGGGTATATCAGACACAATTGATTTCACAGAGAAATTTGCCTTTCCTTATAGGGAAGTGAGAGGGGAAGGAGGAAAAGAAAGAGATAGACTAATAGAAGGGAAAATAGAAGAATCAAGGGGAAGGTGTAAAAGAGGGGGAGGGGCTCCAAAGGGGGGAGGACTGTTTGGGGTCGGTGTACACCAAAACCAAAATCCGTGGGGCAGGGGGACGGGAGAAAGGGGAAAGGAAAGAGAAAAAACATAACTTGGGTAAATAAGATGGCAGGAAATTCAGAATTAGTTATTTTAACTGTGAATGCAGATGGGATGAACTATCGCGTAAAGCAGAAACAAATAGCAGACTGGATTAAAAACCAGAATCCAACAATATGTTGTTTAGAAGAAACACATCTAAACCACAGAGACACATATAAGGTGAAGGTAAAAGGCTAGAGCAGAATCTATTATGCTTAAAGGGAACAAAAAAAAAAAAAAAAAAAAAAAAAAAGGAGGGATAACAATCCTTACCTCAGATCAAGTAAAAGCAAAGATAGATCTAATTAAAAGAGATAAGGAAGGAAACTATATTTTACTAAAGCGCACCATAAATAATGTAGCAATATCAATACTAAATACATATGCATGAAGTGATATAGCTTCCACCTGTCTAGAGAAGTTAAGAGAGATGCAAGAAGAAATAGACAGCAAAACTATACTAGTGGGGGATCTCAACCTTGCTCTCTCCGAATTAGATAAATCAAACTACAAAATGAATAAGAAAGAAATTAGGGAGGTAAACAAATTATTAGAAAAATTAGGTATGATAGGTCTTTGGAGAAAATTGAATGGAGACAGTAGGGAGTTTACTTTTTTCTCTGTGGCTCATGGAACTTATACAAAAATTGATCATGTGTTAGGGCATAAAATCCTCCAAATCAAATGCAGAAAAGCAGAAATAGTAAATGCATCTTTTTCAGATCATGATGCAATAAAAATCATATGCAATATAAAACCAGGATAAAATAGACCAAAAGTTAATTGGAAATTAAATAATATAATCCTAAAGAATGAATGGGTGAAAGAGCAAATCACAGACACAATGAATAATTTCATCCAGGA
>JAJPUD010022893.1:0-20727 GCA_023553655.1 Myrmecobius fasciatus | reverse complement strand
GCATGTGTCTATGTGAGAATTTTCATATGAATACGGGTTTGTATTCATCCAGATGGAGCAGGGATGTCCCTCATCACTGAAAGTCTCCAATCCAAGGCTAGATGCCCATTTTCAGGCATGTTGGAAAGAGATCCTTGGTCCAATCCCAGATGACTGGATGCCTTTGAGGTGTCTTTCAGCTGGGAGATCCTAATTCTGTGTGTGTGTGTGTGTGTGTGTGTGTGTGTGTGTGTGGGTGGGTGGGTGGGGTGTATATTGTAAATGTATACATTATATATGTGTGTTGTGGGCATGTGTACATGGTATAGATGTGTGCTGAATTGCCACGTTTCCCATAGTTTTTTTCTTTCTTCATGATAGCAATCTAAGGACACCCCCCCCCAATCTCTCCATACTATTCTTTCTCCCGAGCTTGAACCCTGGCCCATATAGCTCAGCCTGCCCTAGGACTCCATGCTTCTTAATTCCCTAGGGAGCCAGTAGAGGCCATCCTAGAAGCAGGATCTTCCTTAACCCAACCTGGAGTCACTACCTTACAGTTTTAATAGGGCAGGCTGAACCCACTGTGCCATCACCAATCATTAGCCACCATTGCTAACTTCTCGATGGCACTTTGCATGTGTTAGCTCCTCTGTATACAATAGCCCCTGCTGTAAACCAGGCACTGTGGGGATTTCTTTCACAGAGGAAAGTGTCAGCTCAGTGAGTAGCCCAGGATCACAGAACTGGTGAGCTGAGTCTCAGCCTGATCTTGGTCTTCCTGATACTAAGATAGGAGCTCCACTACCCCAGCCATCTCAGAAAGTGGTTCTGGGTCTGGAAGATCTCTGCACCATGCACAAAGCACAAAGTGCTGGGGACTATTTCCGGCTAGAGCTCTCCCCTCCAAGCCCCCCACTCTCTCCAACACCCCCACACATGCATTCACTTAAACTCTCATATACCCCCATACACATTCACCTCCACTCTCTCACTCACACATATTTACACAAACACACACACACACACACACACACACACACACACACACACACAAGCCTGCCAGGGAATCCTTCCCAACAGTTCTCCCTCCTTTCCCATCCTTCCTGTCTCTTCTTTCTGTCTCTCATCTCTTTTTGTTTTTGTCGTCTACCACTTTTTCTTCTTCAGTTGATGTCTCTTTTCTCACTCTTTTCTTCTTCTTTTCTCTTTTTTAATTTTCTTTTATTTCCCTTTCTATCTCTGCCTATCTCTGTTTCTGTCTGTCTTCCCCTTTGTCTATATAACTCTCTATGATGTCCCAGTATTCTCTTCGCTAGGGAAAGGCTGACTGAGGAGAGGAGAGATAGGGAGTATTGCGAGCCTCCCATAACAGGGCAGGTGAGGCTTAAACCAAATGCTCTCCAAGGGTCTTTCGAGCTCAGGTGCAGACTTGGGGCTGCTGGATTCTCTCTGGCCTGCTGCCTACCATCCCTCTCTGCCACTCCCGAATCCCCGACGCAGGTCTTCCCTAACAAGCAGTGCATTCTCACTGAAGATGTCTCAGTACTGTCTCTCTCCTCCCCCCCCCCCAGGACCTCCAGCTCCCCAGTCTCCATAGTCTCTCCAGCCCAAGGGGAAGCAAGAGGAAGCTCCCATCAGATCATCCTGTGTGACAAGAATCTGGAGACTCTGAGAGCTTCAGCAAGTGCTTTCTTGTCACACGTGGAAGAAAGGGCACAGCCGAGGTAACAGGGTCCCAGCTCCCAAATCTATTGTAAGCTCTGCTTACGGGTCAGAAACCTTGGAGACTGAGCCCTAGAGATCCCAGTGGGCAGGTTCTTAGAAGCCCCAAGTTTCAGCCTTAACCTCCCTGGGGATCTTGGTTCCGGAGCGAGCCCTGGCAAACTCCCCTCCCCCCCTCTTCTCCCAGTATTTTCCGGGGAGCTGCCTCAGCCATAGGTGGATGAAGACCACAGGAACCAAGGGCACTTTGACCCAGGCACAGAAAGACAGATTCCCTTAGGGGAGAATCCTCCCACACAGGCTCCTCTTCTGGCCTCAGGGGCCTCTGGGGAATCATCTCTGGGTGACCACTCTCATTTGTCGCTGAATGGGGGACCTCCCCAGGAGCAGAGGCCCCAGGCCCAGGCCTGTCGTTGGTGCTCAAAATCCAGCCCTGCCTCAGGGGTTACGTCTAAATCTTCGGGCAGGTAGCTCCTGCTACCCCCCCAGAGGCGTCCTGTGTCCCGTTTCCTCCCCGTGTCTGTCCCTCTCACTCTGCCTGCCTCCCTTTCCCTTTCTCTGTTCCCTCTTTCTTTCTCCTCCTTTTTCTTCTTGGGAACTCGGATTTATCGACAAGCCCAGAAGGTCAATCGGTGACCCGAGCCCCCCGCCCGCAGCCGGGAGAGGGCCTCCCCGCCCCGGGCTTCCCCCCACTTCACTTCATAATCCCTTCTTTCCCCCCCCCCCTTGCTCTCTGGGCTTTCCTCCCCATCCCTGCGGCTGCTCCGCGCTGTCTCCTCGCTCCCTCCCCCTGCTTCTCTGGGAATCTCGGGAGCTCTGGTTCTGTCGGGCTCCCCTCCGGGGCTCGAGCCCTCGGCGCGGTGGGCCCCTCTCGGCGCCCCCTCCCCCTCCAGCCGGGAGGCCTCGGCGAGGCCGAATCTGGCGAAAAGGAGCTCGCAGCCGCTCAACAGGTAAGGACTCGGCTGGGCTCAGGAATGTGGAAATACGACTCGGCCGCGTAGCCTAGTGCAACGAGCACGGCTAATCAGGACGCCCGCCCGCCCGCCCGCCGAGGGAAGGCGCACAGCCACCCGGGCTCCCAGCCCGAGCCCTGCCCCGCCAGGGAGAGCCGCGGGGGACGGCGGGGCGCCCCCGGGCCCGGGGGCCGAGAGCCCGAGGGAGGAGGGGCGGAGAGAGCGTGGGGGCCCGGGCGGCTCGCTGGAGGGGACCCCGCCTGCCGAGGTGGCCCGCGCGCCTCTCATCCCCAAGCCAGCCCGACGAGTTGTCAAGGTAATTTCAACACGTCTGAATGATGGATAGAGACTCGAAGGGTGTCTAGGCCTGCAGCACCTTGCACACGCTCACACTCACACGGCCCCTTGGAACAATCGCGGCTTCCCCTCCTCCCCCTTTTGGGAGCCCTCTTCTCTCGGGCCGTCCGTGGCCACGTACCTCTGGGGCTCGGACTCTGTCTCTCCCCGGGGAAAAGGGCCGCAGTTCCCCCGGAGCCCCCGGGCCCGGCTGCGACCGCCGCCCCGGGGAGAACGACGTTAGCTCCCAGGAGAGAGAGAGAGAGAGAGAGAGAGAGAGAGAGAGAGAGAGAGAGAGATGCGGGATCGGACACACCGCCCCCTCCCCAGCCCTAAGCAAGCGGACCCCGAGGAGCGAATCCGTCCTGGCAGCCCCCCGGGAGCAAGTCCCTCGGCGCGACCGGGCTCCCGAATGCGGGGCCGCCCCGGCTCGGTCCAGGAGGGACGCTCTTCTTCCCTTCGGTTCGCCCCGGCGTGAGGGGCATCTAATTCTGCCGGAAAATGGACCGGGAGCCCGCCGGGGTCTAGGTTGGGGGGTGCGGCCGGGACCAGCTCTAAGGCGGCGACGTTCTATTCCCGGGCCAGCGTTCTAAGCCCGGGCCAGCCTTCCATCCCCGGGCCCGCCTTCCATCCCCGGGCCCGCCTTCCATCCCCGGGCCCGAGTTCTAGCTCCGGGTCGGTGTGTTCCATGCCGGGCCGGTGCGTCCCCATCCCCTGGCCCGCGTCCTCTCTCTGGCCACCAGCGAGCGTGTTCTCTCGGGACGGTCCCCCATCCCCGGAGGCTTCCACGGGGGAATCTCCCGAGCTTTCCCCTCCCATCATCCGCGCGCCCGGCCCCCGGCCCAGGTCACTCACCCCAGCTTCACGTAGAGGACGCCAAAGCAGAGAAACACGTAGAAAATCCACTTGCGAAAGTTTCTGTGCATGATCCAGGAAGATAGACTGAGCCATAAACAGCTGGGGCGGGGGAGGGAGGCCGGGCTGGGGCGGGGGAAGGGGGGAGCGCCCCGAGGTGCGGAGCGAGGCTCGGGCTGGGGCTAGGCGGCGGCAGCCCGGAGCCCCGCGCTCGGAAACAGGACGGCGACCGAGACAGCGACGGGGACCGGCACAGGCGGGCGCTGGGCGCGCCCTACCACCATGGTGAGCCTGCCCGCGGCATCCTGAGCCCAGCCCGCCCCGGCTACCGAGCAGTCAACTGGCCCGGGGGCGGGGCAGGGGGGGTGACGGGGGCGGGGGCGAGGGCGTCTCCCTGCAGACGAGGAGGGGGCGCCCGGGATAATTTGCCCGACTTGCCGCCCAGCAGCACCCAAGCGGCCCAGGGGGAGAAGCCCGGGGGGGGGGGAGGCTAGGAGGAGGGGGGACGAAAGCCGGCCCCGAGCCCCCGAGGAAGTGCCTGGAGTTGGGGGTGGGGAGAGGGACGGGACTGGGAACTGGGGACTGGGATGGGGCGCAGGGACCGGGACTCGGAGAGAGCGGCACGGCGGGCAGCGCGCAGCTCAGGGCCGCGGCTGCGGCTCCTCAGCGTCCTGGAGTCCCGGCCCCAGTGGCTCTCCCTCCCATGTGCCTTTACTTGTCTGCCGGCCCGCCCGCCCGCCTTCCTGCTGCCCAAGGGGAGAGCCAGCGAGCGAGGGAGGGAGGGAGCGAGGGAGGGAGCGAGGGAGGGAGGCAGGCAGGGAGCGCACTCTCTTTGGGGAGGAGCTGCCTGCCAAGCTCTGCGGCCGCAGGTAGAAGCAGGCTCTATCTCTCCGTCTCTCTCTCCCTCTCTCTGCCTATCTCCTCTCCCCCTCTCCCTTTCTTCCTTTTCTTTCCTAGTCTGCAAGATTAATCGTCCTAAATCATTCTCGCTCGGGGGCTTCTGCCCGCCTTTGTGGCTTTGTGTATCGTGGTCCTCGGTCTCAATCCCTGCCTCGGATGATGAGGGGCGCAGGATGGGGGCAGGGAGAGGGAAAGAGGCAGATCTGAGTGGGAAAAGAGGGTGTGAGGGGGTGGGGGGAGCAGGAAGGAGGCGAGTGGAGGTAGGGAAGAAAAGGGGAGGGAGGGGGGAGGACACCTGCGGAAGGGGCCCCACCTCCTTGTAGGCTGGAGGGGAGCCCAGGGCCGGCGGCCGGGCAGGCGGGCTGGGGGGAGGTGTATGGGGGGGGGGGGGAAAGGACTTGGCAGCTGCAGAAGTTTCTCTGCTCGCTGGCTCCCGGGGGAAGGAGGATCCCCCTCCCTTTCTCTTTCGCCCCCACCTCGAGTACCCAGCCTCCCTCCTTCCCTCTCTCCCTTCCATCCCCACCCTCCCATCTCCCTCCTTATCAGGCCTGGCTCAGAACCACATCAACCAGCTAGGGAGGTCGCTCCCGCCCAAGATCTGGCTTTGGGGGTCTCTCTTCTGCTTCCCCCACACCCCTTCGCGCAGCTTTCTTTCAGCTCCCCTGCCAAGGGCCAGTCTTCATGGGGGAAAGAATTCTCTTTAGAGTAGTAGTAGTGGTAGTAGTAGTAGTAGTAGTAGTAGTAGTAGTAGTAGTAGTAGTAGTAGTAGTAGTAGTGGTGGTGGTGGTGGTGGTGGTGGTAGTGGTAGTAGTAGTAGTAGTAGTAGTAGTAATAGTAGTAGTAGTGGTGGTGGTAGTGGTAGTGCTAGTAGTAGTGGTAGTAGTAGTAGTAGTAGAGTTTTATCAGCAATTTAACACTAGTGGTGATGTGCCCATTTTATGAATGAGAAAACCGAGACCCAGTGAGGCAAGGAAGGCTAGGAAGGACCCGAGCTCAGCCGGCGCCCAGGTTTTCTGGATCCCCACGAAGGGCTCTGCCCATCTCCTTCTAGCCCGACTATTCCCACAGCCCCAGACGTCAAGTCTCAATTTTAATAATCATAACAACACAAACAACTATTTCTGTATTGCTTCCTCAAGGCTTCGGCCGGTGTCTTATGTGAGCCTCCCAGAAAGGTTGTGATGTTGTGCGGAGACGTTAGTATCCCCATTTCCGTGAGAAAGCTAGGGCCCAGAGAGAGCCGTGGGGAGCACGGGGTCACGCAGCCGCCGCCATCCCAGGCCGCCTCCTGCCCCATCCAGCCAGTGGGTCACTGGGCATTTGCTCATTCCTGCTCCGGGCTGAGCTCAGGGTGTATAGGAAACACAGATGTAAAAGGGCAAGGGGAGCCTTTCTCCTCATTTGCACCCCGGTTCTCTGACCCCCAAACCCAGCAAAGCCCCCTCCCTGTGCCATGGGAGGCGGGAGGTCTGCAGCTGAAGAGCAGCTTGCCCCGGGCGCAGGGAATGCTGCCGAGCAGATTTATAGTTCAAGGCTCCTTCCATATTGCAAGGGATGCCTCAGTGTCTTGGGGGAGGGTCTCCCTGCCCCAGCCCCGCCCCAGATTAAGAGAGCAGGGAGAGCAAGCATCCAGTCTCCTCTTCTCTCTCTCCAACCCCACCCCCAACCCCAGAGAGCCCTGGGCTCACAGAGGGTGGCCAATCAAGACAAATGGGGTATAGGGCAGTGCAATAGGGTTGTGCTGAACTCAGTTTGAATGAGGCGGCTGCTTTGGATGGGGCTGAATTGAAGCGAACTCACCACAACTGAATTGATTTGAAAAGCCCTTTGTCTTTTGGGGAGGGACCGAGCTCAGAACCCCCGTGGAGAAGTTTCATCCTCAACAGAAAGAAAGAAAGAGAGACAGAGACAGAGACAGAGACATAGAGAGAGAGACAGAGACAGAGAAACAGAGAGACAGAGACAGAAACAAAGACAGAGAGAAACAAAGAGACACACACAGAGACAGAGACTGAGACAAAGAGAGATAAAGACAAAGTCATCTGCTTCGGAGTTGATTTGTGTCTATATGTAAGTATATGACCCAACAAGAGAGAAGAGGTTTCTTCCCAGGATCCAGCTGACTGACTCCTTTTTCCTGGACAATCTTCCTTCCACCCCTACCCCAACCATATTCTCTCTTTCTCTCTCTCTCTCTCCTCTCTCTCTCCCTGTCTCTCTCTCTGTGTCTCTCTCTGTGTCTCTCTCTGTGTCTCTCTCTCTCTGTCTCTCTCTCTGTCTCTCTCTCTCTGTCTCTCTGTCTCTCTCTTTGTCTCTGTCTCTGTCTCTTTCTCTAGAAGAAGCTCTGGCCCCACAAAGGAATCCCTCTCCCCCTCCCAGGGCCCACGCCCACCCCCAGCCAGCTCAGGGCTGGAGCCTCCTGATCCCTCCCTAATCCCCTTAAATCCTTTGAGCCTTCTTCAACCCCCCCCCTTCCTCCCCGACCCCGCCAGTGGGACATACCTGGAAGGGACTTCAGGTCACAAAACAGAGACCGCCAAAGTCTAGAGGACCCTTAGAAGGGAGATTATTTCAGCAGAGACTTAAGAAAAACGCTATGAGAGTTGGGAAAGGGTGATAGTGTTGGTGATTGGTGGGGCTTCAAAAAGGAAATGTCGGAGCTGAGAGAGGTCAGGGCCCTTTGGAGGAAGTGGAGGCTCAGGAGAGGTCTCAGCCTCTTTGCCCATTTACACTCCGTGTTTATAAGGAGAGACATTTGGGATAGGAACACCCCAGTTGATATCGAGTCTCTACCACAATCCACCTTAATGAGTCTAGGTCCCTGTGGGACTCAGTTTCCTCCTCTGTCATTTGAGGGGCTGACCTCTGAGGTCCCTTCTAGCTCGAGGCAGTGTTCCTGCGGGTTCGGGAGAAGGCCACAGTGACAGGAAGTATGCAATCTCCAGCGTCTGCTGAGAAAAGGTAGACCCTTGAGAGGGGCGGGAGGCTCCTGGAGCCCCCTCCCCTCCCCGACGACTCCGCTGCCAGACCCATGGCCGGCTCCCTGTGGGGGGCTGTGAGGCTCAGAGAAGGTTCCGAGAGGCTCTTTCATGCCAAGAGGCTCTACTATCCATGCACGAGACTGAGGTGGCCAAGGAGGCAGCGACCACCGAGGAGAAGGATTGGTGTCCTCCGAGAAGAGCAGATGTTACCCCCTGCCCCAGCCCAGCTGTGGCCCGCTGGAGCAGCTGGCTGCGCAGGCCAACACCTCCCCCTGCAGGGCAGAGGGAGCCATGGCGAGGCTGGCCCACCGAGAAGAAACAAGCCTGGGAAGTTGGAGTTGGCGGGCTGCCCGGGATCGGAGCAGACTGAGGTCCTTGATGACAGAGCCCTAGAACATCCCCGTGTTAGTGGCTTAACCGGGTGTGGAAGCCAGAGTTCGGGAGCCTGTCTCCCGTTCTAGGGTTCCCTCCAGCCCAGAACATGGGTTGATGTCAGCTCTTGTTTCATGAACCACTAGGAAGGCCTGGTCCCTAGAGGGGAAGGCACCCATCTGGGCACTGTGGGCAGCTAGCTCCCGCTGGGGTGCCAAAGGCCTGGGACCCTAGTGCAGAGGCTGGGAGCTAGCTACGGAGGCCTGATCTCAGCCACTTGGGACAGCTCCTTCAGGAACCCTCCTGAAGTCCTTTCTTGGGCTGGGGGAGAGGAGGAGACCAACAGGCACTCCTTCCTCCCTTATCACTCCCTCTCTTCCCTCTGTTCCTCCACGGACATCTATCCAATGAAGTGACCTACCAGCAAATTTTCATGAACCCCATCCTCGGGGCTGGGCCCTGCCTCCCACAGGGGTGAGCTTCTTGGCCATGAAATTGTACTTTGTATTAGACCCGCGGTCTCTCAAACAAACTGTGAGACCCTGGTCCCCGGGATGGTGCAGGAGAGAGGGAGGTGCTCTGTAACTGGGACCCTTGCCATGCCATTTGGGTCAATGGGTACAGGGCTCGACCTGCTGCTGGTTAGGAGGGAGTGAACTGGCAAGGTCTGGAGTTAGTGTTGGAAGCAGAGACACCCAAAGGACCACCTAACTTCCAGGACGAGGAAAGCAGCAGCAGCCACTGCCCTTCCTGGGACCCCTACCTGTGAGGGCCAATTTAGAGAGGGTGGGGGAGGTAAGAGGGAAAGAGAAAGAGGAGGAGGAAGAGAGGAGGGTGAGAAAGAGATCATAGACAGCTCTTGTGTATACATACATATATATATATGTACACCTTATAATGCCTAACTTCCCTAAACACATGTACACACACATACACACACTTATATACATATATATATATGGATCCACCCATTCAGTGATTAAGGCTAGGTAAGAAATGAGGCCATAATGACTTTTTAGTCAAACTGAGACCTTAGCTTAAAGAGACCACTGCATCCAGCACCGTCTCCAGTCATCCTGAGCTGGCTCTGGAGGGGAAAGTGAAGCAGGTGACTTTGTACAGCCCTCCCTCCTGAAAATCCAATTCATTTGGATGGCATGGTATCACCTCCCTGATGGCTGGGTCCTCTTTGAGAATGAAGGCCAAACAGCAACAGGGACACACACACATACACGTACACACACATGTACACACACACACACACTCATTTGCCTTTCCCCTTCTTTCTTCTCCCCTCCTCTTTCCTCATCTCCTTCCTCCTCTTTCCTCTACTTCCTTTTCCTTCTCTCTCTTCCTCTTCTAACCCAGTCATTGCCATTCAACAATCATTTCTCCAGTCTGTAAAAGGTGCTGTGTCCAGAGCCAAGGGTACAGAAGCTAGAGCTGATTCCATCGTGTGAAGGGTTGGTGAGAGACTGGAAGGCAAGCTTAGAAACAGAAAATTAAGCTCCGGGCCATACAAGGGCATTTCCAGGGGCAAGAACTAGCCTCCTTCTTCCTCTCTTTCATACCTTCCTGTCTTCCACTCTGCACTCATCCCTTCCTCTTTTCACTCTTTCCCAGCTTTCCTTTTTGCATTTTCTCACTCCTCCGCTCCCCTTTTTTTCTTCTCCATTCTGCCTTCCCTCTCCCATGTACCCCCCTCTGTGATCCCTCCTATTCCCAACAACTCTAATGTAATGGAAAGAACCCTGGGCTGGAGATCAGAGGATCTTGCCTGATCAAACTCAGTCCCTGGCTTCTCTGGGCCTCAGTTTACCTTCTCTGTACAATGGGGGAATTGAACAAAGCAGTCTCTAAGGCCCTGACTTTCTGGGTTTCAGACAAACAGAGACAAAAGAGAGCCGGAGAGAGCCTAGCAAGCTCCTGGGAAGCTGTCTGAAGCCCAATGGGCCTGAGACCACTGGAAATCCATTGCTGCCCTCTGCTGGTGTTGAGGCACCATTGGCTGGTGCTTGGAATGGGAGTTGAGTCCAAGGCTCATTCTTAGTGGCTGACAGGAGCTCAGGTAGCCAGAGGAAGGGATGTGTGTTGTGTACTTTGTTCAAGACACTTATGTGTGCCCACATGGGGCATATAGGAGACCCAAGGCTGCCAGTTTGCCCCCCTCAGAGAGGACTGCTGGGCTAGGACTGCATTTACCTCTTTATCCCCTAAATCTTTTTAGTCTGGGGAAAATAATTTTTATATTCAGGCTGGTCTCTAAAAGAGCTCTTCACACTATGTATTCAAGGCTGGACCACCCAATGGACACATGGAGCAAATAGAAATAAACCCATTTATTCAAGCTGACAACAAACACATCAAAGAAAGTGTGCAGAGGAGATTTGCTGGGGAATACACAGAGTCAATACACTCACCAATGTCTCAGCTCATCTGAGAGGGTCCCAGATGTCACCCAAAGGGTGCCCCCAATACAGCAAGCTGAAGTAAGGCCATGTTGGAGGCTGCTGCTCCCCCCCCCACGAAATATTGGCTTTTTCCTAGTCTTTCTCTCCTGTCAGGAAACTGAAGAGAGTCTGTCACCCAGAAGCCCAAATCCCTCTTCTGTCAAGCTCCTAACCCTTAGGCAGGCAGGGGACTTCTTTGAATAATCAATCCCCATCAGTGAGGACAGCCTCAGGCAAATGTTTATACTAATAAGTTAGGATTTGAACTCAGGTCTTTACCTCTCAAAATCTAATGCTCTGTCTTCTGTGCTGTATAATGTATAATATATTACTGCTAACATTTGTATAATAATGAGGCACATTATATGTAATACATAATAATGTGTCATAACTAGAATTTGTTTATGGATGTTCCAAAAGTCTTGCTGCAATTCTAAGGTATTAAAAATCTAAAACTGCAATTTTGGGACTCCTTTACAAAGTGCTAAACATGTGTTTTCCCATTTGATCCTCAGAGTCCCTGATTCCCCTTTTACTGATGAGGAAACTGAGGCAGGCAGGGACATGCTGGGGTCACACAAATAAGAACCAACTTGGGTGAGATTTGCACTCCAACTTCAGAACACTCTCCACCACAGCCCCTTACTTGCCTCACTACATAATGCAGCTCTGCTCATCATACACAGATGGATGCTTAATGAGAGCCCAAATCCTTGAGTGCAGCACAGTGAAAAGTTCACTGATGAAGCTCAGTCACAGATCCTGAGTTCAAATCTTCACTCGGCCATCTGTACTTATGATTTGCTTTCCTGGCTGTAATGGCCTTTCAGGCTCCTAGCCCATTAGCTTAAGGTGTGCCTTCACAGGCTCAGTCTCCCCTTCCAGGTCACAGTCCCTTCCACTCTCAGAGGGACATGTTCAATTATTATGCTTTAAAAAAAATTAGGTTTGACCCAGCAGTGTTTCTATTGGGCCTATATCCCAAAGAGATCTTAAAGGAGGGAAAGGGCCCCACATGTGCAAGAATGTTTGTGGCAGCCCTTTTTGTAGTGGCTAGAAACTGGAAACTGAAGGGATGCCCATCAATTGGAGAATGGCTGAATAAATTTTGGTATATGAATGTTATGGAATATTATTGTTCTGTGAGAAACGACCAGCAGGACGATTTCAGAGAAGCCTGGAGAGACTTGCATGGACTGATGCTGAGTGACATGAGCAGAACCAGGAGATCATCATACACAGCAACAACAGTATTACACGATGATCAATTCTGATGGACATGGCTCTCTGCAACAAAGAATTGTCTCAAACCAGTTCCAATTGTTCACTGAAGAAAACCAGATACACCCAGAGAGAGGGAAATGAAATATGGACCACAACGTAACATTTTCATGCTCTCTATTGATGTTTGCTTGCATTGTGTTGCCTTTCTCTGATTTTTCTTTCTTGTAGATACGATTTTTCTTGGGTGGAAATAGGTATACATATATTCGATTTGCCAAGTATTTTAACATAATTAACATGCAGTGGACTTCCTGCCATCTAGGGGAGGGGGGGGACTAGGGGGGAGAAATTTGTAATGGAAAGCTTTGTAAGGGTCAGTGTTGAAGAATTACCCATACATATGTTTTGCAAATAAAAAGCTTTAATAAAGAAAAAAAAAGGAGGGAGACCCAGCAATATCTATAGTAGTGCCTCTGCTGCCAGGTTGGTCCTAAGATGTGGGGAAAGGAAGAAGGCACTAGAGGCAAGGGAAAGATGGAGGGAACAAGCATTTATGAAGCCCTTCCTGTGGGTTGGGCACACAAACACAAGGAATGCCCTTAAGGAGGTTCTTTTTTCCATGGGAAAACAACTTATAATAGGTGAAAAGAGGGGCAGGTTATCCTCGAAGGAACATGGGGATAAAGTCCAGAAAATGAAGGGTGACTGGTTTGAGTCCATCCTCAGGAAAAAAAAACTAGGAAGAACTGCCCAATTTGGAGGGAGCCCCCAAGGGAGAGGTGGGAAGAGGGGAGGGGAGGCTGGTATAGTATAGGGGCCAGAGGAAGGGGAGGGGAGGCTAGTGAAGCATAGGGGCCAGGTTCCACAGACTAAAACACAAATGACTGGTCAGGACCCTTCCTCAAAATGACTGAAAAAAGCGGGACAGCTAGGTGCAGTAGTGGATGGAGCACCAGCCCTGAAGTCAGGAGGACCTGAGTTCAATTCTGGTCTCAGAGACTTAAAACTTCCTAGCTGTGTGAACCTGGGTAAGTCACTTAACCCCAACTGCCTCAGCAAAAAGCAAAATAAAAAAAAAATGACTGAACAAGGCTAAGAGTAAAGGAAGGCTGGCTTTGCCCCTAGTTTCCTGATGAATCTTTCCCCTTTATCACCACCCCCAACTCCATAACTTAATGACAAAATATCTGGGCTAGTGACCAGTACAAAATGGACCTCATTATCTCCTCCTACTTTCCCTTTTCCTACAGGGACTACCACCATCCTCAGCCCCCAGGCTCCCCACCTAGAAGTGGTCCTGGATTTCTCCCCATCTCTCCCCACTCCCCACCCCCATCCAAGCTGGTCCCAAGGCTTTGTAGCATCCCTCAAACATGCCCCACTTCATCCCTCTGGGTCAGGCCTTATTACCTCACAGCTGGACTATTGCCACAACTGCCAGGTCTGCCTCCCTCAGTTTCCCCCTCCAATCCATCTTCCATTCAGATACTAAAGAGATCTTCCTAAACTAAAATCCTGTTCTAAGCTCCCTCTTAGTTCCAACATCCCCTGTGCTCAGGTCCCTCCCATCTCTGACATCCCGTTCTAAATTTTCTCCCAATTCTGATCTTGTCTGGGTTTTTTTAATATTATTTTTAAATACACATTGCTTTATGAATCATGTCGAGAGAGGAAAAAAAACAGTAAAAGGGAGCGAATATACCATGTGTGGATTTACATTCAATCTCCATAGTTCTTTTTCTGGAGGCAGATGGTGTTTTCTATCCAAAGTTTATTGGGATTGCCTTAGATCACCGAACCCATAGTAGATCATCGCCCATTCTTGCTGTTACTGTGTACAATGTATTCCTGGTTCTGCTTGTTTCCCTCAGCATCAGTTCATAGAAATCTGTCTGGGCCTTTTTAAAATCAGCTTGTTCATCATGCGTTATAGAGTGACAATATTCTATTATCTTCATAGATCACAACTTCTTCAGCTGTTCCCCAACAGATGTGCATCTACTCATTTTTTCAGTTCTTTGCTGCCACAAAAAGAGCTGCTACCTTTTTCTTCCTTTAAAATTTCCTTGGGATGCAGATCCAGTAATGGAACTTTGCTTGGGCTTTGCTCTCCAGAATGGTTGGATCATTTCACAATTCCACCGACAATGCATCAGTGTCCCAGTTTTCTCACATCCCTTCCATAGTGATCATTATCTTTTTCTGTCATCTTAGCCAATCTGAGAGGTATGAGGTAGTACCTCAGAGTTGTATTAATTTGTATTTCTCTGATCAATAGTGATTTAGAACATTTTTTTCATATGATTGTAGATGGCTTTAATTTCTTCATCTTAAAATTCATATTCTTTGACCATTTATCAATTGGGAATGACCTTCTATGTTCTTAGGCTCCTCCCAGTTGTGACATCCCCTGTTCTCAGACCCCTCCCAGCTCTGACACCTCCTGTTCTCAGGCTTTAGGGTCAAGTGGGGAATGCCACAGGACCAACTTCATGGATCAAACTCAATGTGCTAAACCCATATCTCCTTCACACTGCCTGTAAGGTTCTTGGGTAGAAGAGAGATTGGATTTTACCTAGAATGGTTTTTAAAGAGTCTTATGGAGATCTCTTCTTGCCCCATTCTAGAATTGAACATACTCCAATAACCAACATTTAAGCACAAACAGACGTTGATGGTGCAGATGGCCACTAGGTGGCAACCATAGTACATAGAACTATGGACAGAGTTAAGAACCTCTTTACCACAAGGGATAGTTTTTGGAGATTTTTGGAGAAAGAAGAAATTTATGGTCAAAAAAGAACTAGATTACATTATAAAATGCAAAATGTATCACTTTGATAACATTAAATTAAAAAGGTTTTTCACAAACAAAACTAATGAAGCCAAGATTAGAAAGGAAGCAATAAACTGGGAAAACATTTTTACATTCAAAGGTTCTGATAAAGGCCTCATTTCTAAAATATACAGGAAACTGAGTCAAAGTCATTAGAATACAAATCGTTCCCCTATTGATAGTCAAAGGACATGAATGAACAATTTTTAGATGAAGAAATTAAAGCCATCTACAGTCATATGAAAAAAAATGCTTGAAATCACTTTTGATTAGAGAAATGCAAATTAAAACAGCTCTGAGTTACCACCTCACACCTGAAAACTAAAATAAAAATAAATGTCCTAAACTTAAAAAAAAGAAGACTCATCCTCTGGATTCAAATTCATCCTCACATACTTACTGACTTTGTGACTAGCAAGTCACTTCATCCTGTTTGCCTTGCCTCAGTTTACTCCTCTATAAAATGCACTAGAGAAGGAAATGGCAAGCCACAAAGAGTCAGACAGGACTGAAAAAGACTGACCAACAGCCAACAGTGCAGGCAAAACTCTTCCTGTGTAGTCTCCTACTTCTTTGCCAAGCAGAGTTTTTCCGGATGGGGTCATGAGTCTCATTGACAGTCCAATGAAGACTATGGGCCCCTCTCAGAATTATATACATAATATGTAATAAAATGTGATAGACAAGATTTCCAAGGAAACCAATCATATTGAAATACAAGTCTCAAAATACTTTTAACAAATAAAAATTCCTGGTCCTCGGATCAAGATACCTGTTCTACCTTTGGGATTTTGCCTGATACTTCTCCAAGTCTTTGTCCCCTGTGAGAAGATCAACACTCAGAAACAATCACTGCCATAAATCACATTCATCATGATTTACCTTAGTTCAGCTCTTCACAATTTATAAACCCTCTTCTGGTCCTCCCGACTATATTGGGAAGTGCCAGAATCTCATGGCCATTTCATAAAGGAAGACGTGAAGGGGGAGGGGTGCAGTCCACTCTGAAGGTTGGCAGAACCTTGATGGAACTCTTTCCCCTGAGCCTCAGTTCCTTCAATGATCCCACAACAGCTCCTGCTGCATTTGAAACACAATGGTTCAGTCCAGAGACTCACTGGACATCTTTAAAATCAATCATTATTTTTTTTAAAAGCTTGGGTTTTTTTCAGAGCTATATGCTTCAAGAACCCATAAATAAAACTGCATGGGACAAAAAGTAAATCATCCCAGTTATAAGGAAATAAAATCTAAACTCTCAAACCCCAAAATATTCTACAAAAATAAGCAACCAAAGATTACATTTCTGCGGGAAGAGCATCCACACATGTATAGATATAGCGCCCCAAGTGGAGGGAGGACCCACGTGTGGTGAAGAGCCATTAGTCCTGACCTCTGTCCTCCCACTGGCCTCCAGAGACTGGAGGAAAAAGTGAGAGGCTGATCTGTGAAGCTCTGACTCTTGAAGATAAAGCATCAGGAGGATGCTGTTATTGGTCCTCTTCAGCAGTAATAACTTCTGCTGGTGGCTGACACCTTCCGGTCTAAAGTTTTTAGCAGAATTTTAGCAGAAACCCTCCATGGAGCTCCCCTTTCCTCCTATTTGGACCCGCTGGTCTCCAGTTCATGACACTTCTGATATTCCTCCATTGTGTTTCAAAGATGGCACAAGGAAAGGTTCAGCAATCACAGCCACCACAATCCTTTTCAGTAGTTTAGGATTGTAGATTTAGATCTGAAAGGGCTTTTAGAGTCCCTCTGATCCACCCTCCATTTTTCAGATGAGAAAACTGAGTCAGCCTTGTGAGGTCAATGACTGTCCCAACATCATCCAAGTGGCAGAACTGAAATTTGAACTCATGTCCCCTGACCACCAATCCAGGGCTGAGCCATGATGCCAGCCTGGTGACTTGTTCTGAGATTAGCTGGTCTTTCATCTCCTCAGTTAACTTGGGCTTCCATCCCACATAATCATTTTTCCTCTAGCCATCTGAATCCCCCAATCCTTCTCGAGCCAGAGTTCAGTAGTTGTGCCCTGTGTACTTCCCATGGTCCATCATTTCAGTCCTGCTCCAATCTTGTCCTCATGTTCCTGAGAACCCCAGCCTGACTTTAAACCAGCCATCCTCAGCCTTCATCAGGACACTGTAGGACATGGGGCTGGTCATTATCCTTTACTCTCTGCTGTTCAGATGGATGCCTGAACCCAATGAGGGGGATGTGTGTGGAGAAGGAGGCTTCAGGGGCTCAGTGCTCCTTCTGAGCTTTTGCTTTTCTGGGTCATGGGAGGGTGTGGTGTTGGAAATTGGGACTCCTAAAGGGCAGCTAATCCAATCCCTTGCTTCTACAGATGAGGAAACTAAGGCACAGAGGAGGCAGATAACTTCTCTAAAGTCACTCTGGTAGCCATAGGTCACCATGCATCCCTTCTAAAGTGGATCTGAAAGAAGCTTCCCTCTCCTCTCATCTTTTTCCTCCTCTTTATGGTTTTCTTTTGGGAAACCTTCAGAATCCCATTCTTGGGAGTTTCCCCTTCTGGAGGAACTAACTTTTCCCATGGAATTGAGTCCATGGGATGTCATCTATTTTTTGAAATTCATTCTCCCTTCAGCTGGAAGGGAAAAGGTTTCCTTTCTCTGTGGATTACAAATTCTGAGCTGAAGTGGCAGCTTCCTTCAGCCCTCCCTGTTCTTACGCGTCTTAAAGTCTCTTACTGAGACCACACAGGGTGAATGTTGCCTGCACTGTTGACTGTTGTTCAGTCTTTTCCAATCCTGTCTACGACTCCATTTGGAGTTTTCTTGGCAGACACATTACAGTGGTTTGCCATTTCCTTCTCTAATTCAGTTTACAGATGATTAAACTGAAGCAAACAGGGTGAAGTGAGTTAGTACTCACATAGCCAATAAATGTTCCCTGCCCCTAGCCCTCACCACTAGGCTCAACCTTCTCTCTTCCTCCCAGTGCTCCCAGTCTCCCCACCTCAAAACCCCACTTCCCCTTCCAGTGCCCTCAACCCCTCATCACCACCTTTAGACCCCACTGCTCTTCCCATTGCCCCCAACCCCTACCCTCCAACCTTTACTGCTCCTCTCAGTGCCTTACTCCTCCCCACCTCCAGATCCCACTTCTCCTTCCAAGTGCTCCCAGTCCCCACTATCACCCTCAGCCCCCACTGCCCCCTCACTTCTTTAATCAAGATGGCTCAGGACTTCTCTGGTGAATATTCAACCACCTGTTTGCTGAGAAAAAACTTTTCCCAAGATACTTTTTCCTCCATCACTTTCTTA
Organism: Myrmecobius fasciatus; assembly: GCA_023553655.1. Taxonomy (NCBI): domain Eukaryota; kingdom Metazoa; phylum Chordata; class Mammalia; order Dasyuromorphia; family Myrmecobiidae; genus Myrmecobius; species Myrmecobius fasciatus. The sequence goes on along the minus strand of JAJPUD010022893.1, from coordinate 2,826 downwards.
AATCTAGACAACCAACAAAACATAGAGCAAGGCCCAATTTAGAGTATGTGCTGATTTTCACAGCCAGCACTACCCATTGAGCATCCTGCCCAACTGCCCTTCCTTAGAAGCCACACTCTGGGAACGTGTGTTTTGTCTCTTATGTTCATTCTGTGACCTAATACATGGGAAGGCAATGCTGTGCGACAGAGAAAGCCGTGGCTGCAGAGGCCGCCAGCCTGATTACCTGGGCAGCATTTGGGATGAGGATGAGGTAGGAAGGACGGGCATACTTCCTTACTATGTGCCAGGCTAAGCCCTTTACAGAGAGTATCTCACTTAGTCTTCACAACAACCAGGTGAGGTAGGTGTGATAATTATCTCCATTTTACAGTTGGGGAAACTGAGTCAGAGAGAGGAGAAGTGACATCTGGAAGATGAGGGCATTGGACCACACAGCCTCTGCAGTCCCTTCTACACCTAAATCTATGACCTGTGTCTTGGGAGTCGGCACTCTGAGGCCCTTGAATTGCTATGTGAGCTTGGGCAAATCCTGGTTCCTCCTGGAATCTCAGCCTCTTGGTCTGTAAAATGGGAACACTGATCTAGAAAGTCTGGAAAGTCCCTTCTGCTCCCAAATTCTCTCACTCTATCACTGTGGAATCATAGAAAGGAGGGAGTCCTCAGTCACAGGCCCTTGCGTTCCAATCCTTGCTCTGCTTAGTTGTCTGTGTGACTCTGGATGAATCCTGTTCCTCCCTGAGCCTCAGTTTTCTCCTCTGTAAAATGGGTGAGTTGGATCTGATGGCCTCTGGGTGTAAGAATCCATTAAATAGGCACTCTACATTTCTCCTTTTCAGCCAGAACCACCTTCTGATGATTCTCACACAGGCCACAAGATGGCACTCATACTTCAGGAAAGAAAGGAAGTTCCCCAATCATTGGACTTGAAAATGGGGAAAGTTTACAGCTGGAAGCTGCCTTTTTTAATCCCCCGCCATCGGCACAGCACCTGGAACACAATAGGTGCTTAATAAATGCTTGATGACTCAATGTCTGTGGGGGATGATGTCCTCTGACAAAGGTCAATGTCTCAGGGGGGACGATGTCTTCTGACAAAGGTCAATGGGGGGGGAACAATGCTGGAAGGGCCTGGAACCCAGCTTGTCTGTGGTCAGTTCCCCCTCAGCCCTGGAGAGCCAGCACACAAAAGATGCTTAATATGAGAGCAGGGACCATGGCACTTTGGGTTCATATCCCCAGCATATAACACGATGTCCGGAGGGTGGGTTCAACTGAAATGTATCAGAGAGGGCATGTGCCCAAGTGCCCGGCCTTCCCAGCTCTATCCACAAAAAAGACTCTAAGATGCTAGGGACTTGCCCCCAGGAGTAATTTTTCTTAGCCAAGCTAGGATGCTGAAAACAGTATCATTAGTAATGTTATGTGCAAGCTGTACAGCACCCTCCATTGGGCTTACTTACTCTTCCAATCCATTGGACTAACAGTTTAGGTTGGGGGCTGGGCAAGGAACAAGCATATATTAAGCACTTTCTGTGTGCTGAGCATCGTGCTTAGCCTTTTACAAATATTCTCCCTTGGTTCTGCCCTGGGACACAGATGCTGTTAATTCCCCGACTTTACAGGAGGCCTGAATCACACAGCTGGAAGGAATTGAGGCCGGATTTGTATCAGAGTCTTCCTGATTCCAGTCCCAGTGCTCTAGCCTAGTGCCGCCTAACTGTTTTCTCCCTTCGGGGCACCAGGGGTAACCCTGAGGGCACATGATTTCTAATACTATTGTTCCAAAGCCCCCATCTGGTACGCTCCCCCATTTTAATCAGGCGGCAGAAGTCTAGAAAAGGAAGTCTTTACGAGAAAGTATAACAGATCATAATTACAAATAGCCTGTCCCAGGTGGAGATTCACTCCCCCAACATCCCTAAGGTCTTTGGGGAAAAGCCCCCCAGGAGTGAGACATAATGAAGAGCACTTGTGGCCAGGGAGAATCTCCCCACTCTTCTCGGGAACCCTTTTTTTGTTCTTTGAGAAGTCCTCACACAGCTCCCCTGAGCAGAGCTCTCTAGCCTGGGTCAATTTAAGTCCTTCCCAAGTCCAGAGTTAGCTGCTCTCTCTGCCCCGAGAGGTCAAAGGTTCTTGAAACTGCTCCGTTCTCTGGCTACCATGACCTCAATCAGCAGCAGAACCCCCTGGAATTTACCTGGGCGCTCGGGTTAGGTACTAAGTCACCTAACGGTAGGAAGGAATGGTTCCCTTCAATCCCAAGCTGCTCAGAACAAAAGAGCCATCTCCTCTGCTCGAATCTCTTTTTTTGTTTGTTTGTTTGGCAGAGGTAATTAGGGTTAAATGACTTGGCCAGGGTCACACAGCTAAGTGTCTGAGGCCAGACTTGAACTCAGGGCTGGTGCCCTAGCCACTGGGCCACCTAGCGGACCCTCATCTGCTCAGATCTGAACAGGTGCTGGGCTTCGGGCCAGTAACTCCCAAGGCCATCGGTCCCCCCTCATTCCAAAGGCTTTTTAATCACCTTCAGAACCATGGACATCATGGCCACAGCCACCGAGAAAGTCTGTCCCTGCTCTGCGGGGCCCACGAGCAAGGGGGCATCTGAGCATGCTCGGAAGACGGGACCCTCATTGGTCAGCCCCCCTCCCCACCCCACTGCACTCAAAAGCAAGCTTCTTGTTCTATTGCCTCACTGTTCGGGGAAAGATTTCCACATGGAATCTTAAATAAGGTGGGTGATTCGGGCCGCCATGTTTGTCCTTTGCAAGGGTCTGAGACAAAAGCTGGAGCCGGAAAGGACCAAGTGGGCTGTGTGTGTGT